>BMAO01035731.1:0-19333 GCA_019973975.1 Trichonephila clavata | reverse complement strand
ATATATATATATTATATATATATATATATATATATTTGTCCACTTTTATGTATTCTCCATCTCCTAGTTGAAAAATAATTTCATGTCACCTGATCCACTTAGCCCGCTACCATGTTCACTATTTTTCTACGTTAGCAGCAAGGGTTGGGAAAACTGGACCCATGTCCGGGGCGGCATTTGTACCGAATTTGAAAAGTACATTTTTTTTTGTTTCAAAAAAATTTGTATGAAAATATTTTCTGAAATATTATTATTCATGCTTTAGAAACCTGGAACACATAATCATTTTATAGACTGAATTGAAATGCCGACCGCTACTAATAAAATTTGTATCTACTACATTTTTTTGTAAAAGCGACTATATCTTTTATAAAAAAGACATCACATATTTGTAAAAAAGACTTTATCTTTTGTAAAATTGTACTAGGAGGCGATTTGTTGTTGCAAATAAATTGGCACCCGGCCTCGGGATACAGGTATAGATACGCTTATCTTAGTATGATTTTCACTGGCTTGATATAAAGGGGAAAACGGTAATTATCTTGTTTTACTTATGGTATTACTACTTTAAGGATGACTCCAATGTGCACAAAACAGAATATTTTTTTAGAGCAGCGTTCGGCAAATTGCAGTTCTTTAATATTTCATTTTTATGTACAATTAAAAATTACATCTGCTAAAACGTTATTGTTCACACTTTCTTATTTATAAATGTGTCTTGGTGGGAAAAATTACTTGCATTTACATGCACATTTAAATATTTTATTGGCTTACTGATAGAATTTATTGTTAAATATGTATTTGATTTATCTTTTTTGCGATGTCCAGTTATATATTTGTATTTAGTATTGTGAATTTGGTATTATATTTTAAGTACTTATTTATTTATTTCGTACTGTATACGTTTGATGTCTGTTTTCTTATGTGTTGAACCTTGAATGGTTCAAAGCTGATGTGTATGTTAAATCAGGAAATTTGATACGCTTTCTCTTATTTTCTCATGTCACTCTCTATCTATCGGGAGTGAGGTCAGAATGAACATTCTTCCCCCACACAACACAGAATGTCCGGTGTCAGCTAACTTAAAGGGGACAGAGGCAATTAGAATTTTTGGAAGATATCTAGCGCAACTGGAGATGTTTTATTTTACTCTTGAGTAAAGTTACTTGACTTGTGATCGTTGCTGTCAACAGACTCCTTTTCGAAGAAGGCACAAATCAATCTCTTTCATTTAGATCGTATGAAATAGCAACGTAATTATGTTTTTAATTTTGAATTATTATTTATTTTTTTAAGGTATACATTAAAATAAACACATTCTGTAGTACCTCCTGTAAGATACACTTTGAAATAGGCTCATTTAATGTTATTATCGTTCTCTTAGAATATGGACCTTATCAATTTACCTCTCATTTAGGGAAATTCAATTAAATGAAACTAAAAAAATAATTCAAAGATAAGTTAAGAGAAAAATAAATGATTTTTTTTTGGTAAAATTTTAGGATCTCAAAGACAAGAGAGAGAGTAGTATAGCTTGTGTTTTTCTTTAAATAAATCAAATAAAGTGTTAGCCTAATAAATCAATGTAACTTAATAGAGGGGGGGAGTACAACACTGTATGTTCGACGCTTCTATTTATAGACAAAATACAATGTATAATAAAGCTATTGTATACCTCATGGACTCGCGTTTTCTTTGGATTTACATAAAAATGAAAACGCGTGCTTAGGCTGACACAATGCAAAGGCTTTCAAAAAGATCCGTACAATAGAGTATTTTCCGTAAAATTTCTGTAAATACAAGATTTTACTGCTCATTTCAAACATTTATTCATTAATAAAACTTTTTCAACTAAGAATTTTAACTTTCCATTAACTTCAAAATTAAGGAGAAAAAAAAAACCTGTGACTAATGTACTTATTTGGACATAATTTATTTAAAGAAAGACATACTGAATTTCTAATTAAATTAATTTGCTTAGCATTAATGGATAAAATACATAATGTCTGGTCTTGTGGGTTTAAATTTCTGGAATTAAGACATATTGTGTAGGTTCCTTATTTGGAGGTACTATTATATTTTTACCATATTAAGTTAAGTGTTAAAGAATATTTTATTGTATTTACTTTTATGAAAAAGCGGATTATAAAAATAATATATTTAGTTTAATAAAATATCTTTTGGTTTATATACATATATAAATTGCGTAAAAAATAAATTCACGTAAGTGAATAACGATTTTAACTGAAAAGTCCACTGAACTAAAAAAAACTAGCTTATTTTAATATCAATGGAATTATTTTGTATATGTACCCATAGTTATACTTAAGAGTATATGAATCATAAAAATTTATCTTTAAATGAAATCCAAATAATATTGTTGACGCAACCTTTTTTTCCACTTTCGGAACTAGATATTGCACAATCTTCATAACTGTTCCCAGTATTAAAAAAATTTGCTTTATTTGTCTTGTTTATTGTAAATTTTGATTTTTTTTTTCTAAATTTTTCATCATGAATCATTTTCTGAATCATCAAGTTAAGTCAATATAACAAATGTGTTTTTAGATGGGTTTTTCTCTCTCTCTCTCTTTATACAAAAGAAGTTTAATAATATTATTTTGTAATTATGGTATATTTTTAAAGTAATTGCATTATTGCTGATAGAAATATCGAAAAGGCATTTCTTAAAAATTCTTTCAGAATATTTAAAGTTTGGGAATTAGGTCAATAATAGGTGAGTTATTTAAATGTTTCCTTCTTTTTCTCAATCAAAAAATAAATTTAGCACCATTATTTCATTATTATAAATTTATTTTCAAATGAGACTACATGTGTTAAGATTTAAATGTTATTAAAAATATTTCGAAATGACATTCTTTGCAGAAGCTGAATGAGTGAGTGAATCTTAACGTCCCACTGTTCAGGGCTTTTGGGCTTTTGGGGACGGTCCGCGTAATTTTGCAGAAGCTGAAATACGGAATTTTGTTCGAATGAGAAATATAATGTATTTCATATTATTATTTTAAATATTGTTGTCTTTTTGAGTATTTTTATAAGTGTTAATTTTGGTATTTATTATGATTATAAATTTCTACTGTTATATTAATAAGAAAAAAGGAAAGTGTATTTTTTCTGTAGGAGCAGTATGAATAGAACATTATATTTTTTATAGATTTAAATTAAATAAATCCCTTCTATCTTCTGTGCGTGCTATGTACAGATGTATATGTGGGAGGATAATTAAAAATTCAGACATAATAATTTTAATTTTGAAAAATCTTACGTTTGAATAAATCAAGGTAACGTGATATTGATTAATTTAAATGTTAAGTTTAATTACGCCACAGCTGTAATTTACAGATTTACATTGAAATTAACTTAGTAATTAGATTATTAGAGTCCAAGTTCTGTTATTTTGTGAGGGAGGAGTTTCTGGCGTTCGTCTTCGGTGAAATTTTCAGACCATCTCTCTCCCCCTGCCCTCTCTAGGCTTCGGGGATGACAGCGGTTCCCGTGTCTTTAGCTTCGAATTACATCCGGTTGATGGGCAGAGAGGGGTTTAAGACAAGACCACACAATATTTTTAAGGGTGCAGGTGTAAATTTCACGTAGGGTGACCATACCCACTAAAAAGCCGAATCACAGCTGTGTTGCGGGAACGTCACAATGCATTAAACATAAATTAAAAGAAAGAGTGTTTCAATGAAAGTAAAATAGGGACTTTTTTACTCTCTGTTTTAAATTTACGATAAGATTTTGGAAAATCTCAAATATATCGAATTTTAATTCAAATGAGTCAATTTTTGATGAATTAAAAATTTTTTGTATGAAAGCAAAGCCAATTTATCAATTATTTTATACTTTCCCAACTTAATTGATATATATGTTGTTGAAAATTTTAGAATGTCCAAGGAAGGTCGTAAAGAAACTAACAGGTGCCCATTATAAAAGAATAAGACTCGAAAAACAAGCACATTTTAAAAAACAGGCTGAAAGTTTACTGAATTACTTACAAGACACTAGAAAAAAAAGGAAAGCAGTATAAAATCAGATTTAGACTTTCATGATTAGGATGTTGCAGATCAAATAAACAGAATAGATAGTGGCACTGCTGTTGTAGGGTGAGTGAGTGAATATTAACGTCACACTGTTCAGCTACACGAGGGCTTTTGGCGTTGGACCTCGTCATTTTGAAAGATGGTTAAGTGACGAGGACGACACCTGAGGTGGCACCTCCTCTCCTAACTATAACACACCAAAGGGAGGACCTTTGAGTTCTCGACAGATTCAACTTGCATCGCTCCTCTACACAGCGAGTTTTTAGTGATACTGGGCTCGAACTCGTGACATGCCAGCCACGATCCGATACCTTGAACACTAGGCTACCGCGGTTACACTGCTGTTGTAGGAACTAATCCAAAAAAATCCTAAAATCACAATACTCTAACAATGATGTTTAGTTCAGATCTAGGAACCTGGCCAGCTATTCAATCAGACGCCGATAGATGTTTTTTTAGTAAAAGAAGGAAATTCTATAAGCCATTGACAAAGTATAATTTTCCTTATGACGACACCGGTCGAACATTTAGCTCATATTGTTATGCTAAAATTTTCCAAAACGGTGAAAAGGTTATGCTTAAATCGTTAATCCATTACAAAAAACTGTGCATATTGTTTTTGCAGCAAACTTTTTGTCTGTGTCATTAGTTCTCTTTCCATGGAATATTTTAAAAGTTGGTAACATCACGTAGATGTTTTAAAAGAACACGAAACATCAAAAAACTATAATCAAAGCCAGAAGTCTTAGATTGAATTTATTCAGCGATTACAATGCTCTAAAACAATTGACAGTTACTCGAAAAGACTTACTATTGCGATTATTGGTGTGATTTGCATCTACGTATTGTAGCAACGTTAAAGGTACTGGCTCAAAATTGTTTAGCCCTTCGGGGTAAGTGTGACAAGTTAAATTTGTCACACTTACATATTGCAAATTTGAACAAATTTAATTCCAATATATAATGGTAATGCTTTACAAATAATTCATTTACTTGCTAAATTTGATCCGGTAATAGAGGAGCATCCTCGAAGAGTGCTAAAAAGGGAAGAAGCTAAATACACTATCTAGGGAAAAATACTCAGAACGAAATAATTTCTCTTCTACATGAGAATTTTAAACTACATATTGTTCATAAAAATGAACAAGCCAAATGTTATTAGATAATTTTATATGGCGCCTCTGGTTTTAGTAAGATCGAACAAATGACATTTCTGGTAAGATATGTATGTAGAGAGAAATCTTATCTTAATGAAGTTACCGTTAAAATAAAAGAATTTTTTAGGTTTCCTTCCAGTTAAAAGATTGATTGGAAAAAGAACTTTCAGATTTAACAGCTGAGAAACTTCAAAAATTAGGGCTAAATTTGCTAGATATGCGGAGGGCAGGCCTAGGATAACGGAGCCAATATAAATCAGGGGTTCAATCCACAATCTTCTTGTCATGTAGTAGCCACTCTTTAAATTTGATCGTTAATGACACGGCAAAAGCATCCTTAGAAGCCTGCACTATCTCGACAAAGTTAAAGGTATGCGGCATCGGCTTTTTTCTGCAACTTGACCAGTATATATATAAGGAAAAATACAAAAACCATTCTTATTTCAATATGTTCATTCAATTTTGATTTAACATACACTAATATTGGTGGTAACACGATCAAGATAAATGTAAGTAGTTATTAAGTTTTAGTAAAAGGTACTGCCGTTGATTTTTGTTTAAATCAGAACTGTAGTGTATTATCTGTGATAAGTACAAAACTGTTATTTTATTCTTTTGATCCTTTGATATAATGTTCACTAACTCTTGTCCCCGGTTTCTGTTTCACATTTTAGAGGATAATGCCTTCTATAAAAGCTCTTTATTAAATGTATGAATGAATGAAATGTTGCACAAGGCGTTTCCTAAAAGAGTAGAAAAAATTTGGGCATATTGTCAAGCTAATTTAAAAAAGAAAACTCACATATAAGCATATGTCCTGATGATTTGTTTCGGAAATAAGTACGAAATGTTTAAAAATTGAAACTTTAAATTTAATTTAGTATAAAATAGGATTTTCTTACAAAATTGGGTAACTAAACAGGTTTTTTTTTTTTTTGTTTTTTTTTTAGATTTTTATTTTTACAAAGACTTTGAAGAGTGCTACAAATAATTTATTTTATGTAATTTGTTAACAGGAATGGGTATTTTTTAATGAATAATCCATGTTCTTACACTCAATAATTAAAAGTCTTGAAACATTTAAATTTTTATGTTCAACTTTAATTTGGCATGATTTATTATCAAGAATTGATGTATTGAGTAAAATGCTTCAAAATCCTAAATTAAACATCGCGGAATGCATACAAAGCTTAGATAATCTTAAAAAATATTTAATTTTCCAAAGATCTGACGATAATTTAAAAATATTTGTTGATTCAGCAGCAACACTTGCTACAGATTTAGGTATTTATCCCAAATTTCCCATCTCAAAGCTAAAGCAAAGGTGCGTTTATTTGATTACGAGGCCTGTGATGAGCCAGTTTTAAATTCCTTACAGCTATTCAAGGCTAATTTCTATTTTGCAATCCTTGATCACACGATATCTTCAGTAAATGAAAGATTTACCTTATTATCTGAGTGTAATTCAATATTTTGCTTTCTGTATGAGTTTCACAACATTTCTAATGATGATCTCATGAAAGCCTGTATGGATTTAGATATTAAGTTACAAGTACAGGAAGAAGAAAGCATTGTGAAAGATATATAGATGGCATACAGCTCTATCATGAAATAACTTCATTCAAAGATATTTTTTCTGGTAAAAAACCGCCAACTGAGATATTAGAAATTATAGTGAAAAATGATCTTTGTTTTCCAAATTTTGCTCAAGCAATAAGAATTTTTTTAATCTTACCTGTTTCTATAGCTTCAGGTGAAAGAAGTTTAAATAAATTAAAATCATTAAAAATTACTTGAGAAATAGCATGACACGAGAAAGGCTTTCAGATTTGGCCATGATCTCAATTGAATCAGAAATCTCTGCAAAAATTGATTTAACCGAAACTATTAACAAATTTGCTTCTCAGAAAGCCAGAAAAGTTATTTTATAGTTACAGTAAAAATCCGGCGTATAACGCGCCCATATACTTTCTAGCTGCAATTGTTAGTTTTTAGGTATATTCACCGCGTATAACAACACGCACACCCTTTTTTGCGAAGAAACCTGAACCACACGTGCGCAATGCTCTTATATGTTTTAAAGTCCTTTATTCGAGGTATTATTCCAAGCTTTAATTAAAAATTATTTTTTTTTAGAATTACAACCCTTTAAGTTCATAAGGAATGTTATTTCTTTCACAGAAACAGTATTTCGATAGATGTAAAAGTTTGATTTTTTTCTATGCTCATCTTTTTGTATTTTTAAAGCTCTCATTTTTATACCCAGCGCATAACGCGCACCCGTACATTTCCATCTTATTTTTTGTGTTAAAAGTGTGCATTATACACTGGATTTTACGGTATAATTTATTACTTAGTCTTTGTAGAAGGACTGACACACGAGATTTATGCCTTAGTATTTATTTTTAATAGATCGTATTTTCTGAGTAAATTCTGTTGTTTTGCAATTATAATTATAAAATATATATTTTTATTTTAAAGGTAATATTTTTGTTAGATTATTATTTTGATAAAGTATATTATGTCGCTATTATAACTCATTAACTGGCCAAAAAATAAAGTTTTGCACTTCTTTATTTGAGTTTTTATTAATTTTTTCTTTTTTATTCTTAAATTAGTAGATGAGTTTTTAACGTCAACATTGAGTATTAGTCAAAATATGAAAATTTCTCTAGGGGGGCGGCACATTAAGTGTTTGCACAAGGGCGGCCGATACCCTAGGATCGGCCCTGGCTGCAAACAAAAATTATATATTTTTATATTATATTTGGACCCATCACTAACATTTATTGGAATTAAATTTTAAAACGGAATGAATTATTGCTTCATCATTTTGCATATTCTTCTTCAAGATGTGTGTGATAATTCTACAGGTGAAATTTTTATTTTAGAGTTCAATTTCTGTGTGATTCTGAATTATCCTTAATTTATGGACATGAGTGTATTGCATCTTCGGAATATTTGAATCTTATTTAAAATGCGATGATCAATAAATCCATTTAGTATGTTTCATACAACATTATGCGATGATCAATAAATCCAATTCACAATATTTGAAAAGAACAGCGGAACAAGAATTTAGAAAAAAGAAATACACACTTTTCTTTCCAATTCCTGAAATTCTGTCCTATATTCTTTTTTCGTTTAGCCGAAAGAAATAATCTTTTTTTGAAGCTAATCTTTTTTTGACAATCCACCGAAGAGTCATAAATTACCACCTTTCACCAAGGGAACGCAGGCGAAATTTCATGTATCCTTCCGCCTTCTTGCGGAGTTACAAGTTTACTTTCCCCTCATACCAAATATACAATGCTGACTTATTTAATTACTCGCAAATAAATTAGTTAAAATTTTTTAAAGTATATGCGTTTGAAAGAGCATAAAAAATAAAGGTATTCCGCGCGTTTTTACTTTTTTTATCCGGTAATTGAAAATATTTTTATGATCGTTTTAACGCACTAAATGTAAATTTTCAAATTTTTAATAAATATTTAAAAATATTTCGAATTTTTTTTAAAAAAATCGAAATTAAGAGAAGCATTAATTTTTTGTTTTTGTTTTTGATCTTTAGGATGCATTTTGTTTCATACAATTAAAAGCAATACCTTAGAGGTAAATTGAATTATAAGAAACTCCATAGGATTAACATTACGCTCGGGTTTTCGTGGTGGAGTGTCAACGGGAGCCTTAATATAGATCAGTTTTTTAAAGGATTAAGAGTACAATAAATATATAACGATGTACTTTATGTAACGAACTTTATATATTGTAATCAATCTTTCAAATAAATTTACATACAGTTCATTGTGCTGTAAGCAATATATCTTGATTATTAATCGAAATCTTTCATATCAACTTAAAATAACTCACAACTCTTAAATCACTCGGCCATGTGTTGGGTGCCAGGGAAAGAGGTTAAAAATCTTAGGGGTCCGCGAAATCAATTGATACATAAAGGGGGCCACGGCGATCGAAAGTTAAGAACCACTGTCCTAAAGTATATAGTAATTTTTTTAACACACTTTAAAAAGTTTCCCTTGTATGTTACGGAATATTTGATCTCCATTTTTACCCACTTTTAAAGGTCAGATTAATTCGAAATTTTGCAGACTTGTCAAGGACCGATAACAATACAATATTTTCATAATTTTGTTCCATTTCCCTGATCAGGAATAACGATATCCGTATTTGGCGACTAATTACACATACCACTAAGAAGAAAATAAGCCATACCAATGAGAAAAACATATACCAATAAGAAAAATATTTCGTATGATTGGGGGGGGGGAAGTAATTGAAATTGAAATCTCGAATACAATAGCTTTAAAACGAAAACTATGGCAAATATAGCTTCCTTTACCACAGTTTCATTCGATTTTTTTGTAACTGAGTTTATATTAGAAATTCAAACACTAAAACTGTTCTTCCAGAAAATTGTGTGCGCCCCAAAACCACTTTATCATTGGCGTAGCTAGGTTTCCAAAGGCCTTGGTGCAAAAAAAAAACTATAAAGAGAATATTGGTTGAGTTTTATTAAGTAAAAATATATTAGTATTTTAGATATACAAAGTTACTTTCACGTCAGCCCTGTGTCAAGCTCTGCAGAACATAGGAAAGCAAAGCTACATACTACTTACATGTATGCGTATTTCCTTGTGAATTTAGTGATTACCCAGGTTCGAATTCACACGTGATAGATAGGAAATGATAAAAAAAAGTATGCATAAACAAGAAAATATAATACAAAATTATTATAATTATTTAAAATCAAATACACTTTGGAAAAACAGAGGAGGGGGGGGGACAAAATTACATCAGTCTGTTTCAGATACCAGATTACGAAACATTGAAACAGGAAAATAGCTTATTATGAATCATATTGTTATAAAAAAATAAAATGACCAAGAAGAAAAAGCTTCCGGTGTAGTTTTTTAGATGTATGGTAAGATACTTTATTAAATTTAAACATGGAACTTGATGTTTATTTTCAAGTAAAAATTAGAAAAATGAAAAATAATATAAACTTTTTAATAAGTAAAATTCGCAAAAAGAATTTAGGGGAATTCCTTACAAGTTTGAAATTACTTTCAACGGAGTTGCCATGATTACAGCTATGTAACAATCTTTTATATTTATACCTCAATTATGGGAGAAATTATCGCAAGTTCGACTTGCTTGGTGGTCAAGGCGCGAGGGCCCCTGAGCTAAAGGGCCCCTGTGCACGGCACCACCTAGCCCATTGGTAGTTACGCCACTGTACTTTATTAAATTTATATAAGATTTTTTTTGTTTCATGTCTTAAAACGTTTTTAAATAAAATTATTGAACTGAATCGGAAATAAAGAACAGACCTGAAATATTCCAGGAAAGATAATAATTTAAATCACATTACACGATTCATTCCATTATTTTTATAAATTTTTCTTGTCATTTAACTGTTTAAAAAAGGATTTTGATGCAATTTAACATTGAGGAATATCCCAGAAAATTGTTTTGAATGTACAGAAATATATATATATATATATATAAAGGTTTCTGCTTTAACTAAAACTTATATTTTTATAAAATTCAAATGAAAAACTGATGTTTCTCAGACAGAAACCAAACAGCGTAAAAAAAGCAGTTTCTTTGTATAACTAGAATTTCGAGGCGCAGTTTTCATGTACGTGAAAACTGTCATGGGGTGGGTAGTAAAAGAGGGGTCAGTTGTCATATAAATAGTCTTACAGTTGGTTGTAAACTAAACCCTCCAAGAACAAAAATAGAAAGCGAAAGAGAGGGGGGAGAATTTCCTGACTCGAGCTCCGATTGCACTTAGAATTCCTCTCTCAACTGTTGTAGAAGAGGCTTGTATAATTCTGCGACGTCATTTTCTTTCATCATGACAGCGGTCAGAACATAATCATCAGAAAATGGGATAAAGAAAATGCAAATTTGGAAAAATAATAGCTTGAAAAAAATGTTTATCTCAAAGTCAAGAAAATATTGAAAATTAAGAAAAAAAGGCATATAATTTATCTTTTATGAAGGAACTATTTACCTCCGATCATTAAGACCAGTACTCATGAGTACTTGGCCTTTCCTTTAAAAACGCCCATTCCCCTCCCAGAAGAGGGCGCTTCCATCGTTTTAGAGTTGGAACTATTTCAAACGCGCAGTGATATTAATACAAAAATAAAAATTTCTCTAAACTTACGCCATTTTAAAATAATAACGAAGCTTGGCAATTTCATACCAGGAGAAATGTTTAATCCAGGAGGCGTGTGTCTAATTTTAAAATGATACAGGGGCCGCGCACAGCGCAGCCCCGCTACCAAAAATTGTGCACCCCAAGCAACCGCTGTTTGCGGATGTGGCGAACGTCAGCCAACCGATGTGCAATGGTAGGCCTCTGCTCGGGAGATCCTCCTACATGATCAAGGATAACCAGTGCCAGGTAAGTATGCTTTTTCCAGGACAAACACTAATACTTATTGCACCCCTTCTATTAAAAGTAGTGGTAAATTTGCAATTATTGCATTACTTTGTAAGACTTTCAAAATAAGGCGATGCTTTATAGTTCTGAGTATATTATTTACTGCGCTCACTTTAATTTGCACTAAAATTTCAGGCTAGAATAATTTTCCTTTTTCTTAAGGTGCACTTCAAAATGTACTGAAAAGGTCAGGGTACTTTAACTTAATGAAATCACATTATTTGGATATGAAACTTTTGTTGAGAACGTAAATTACTCATATAAATCCACCATGAAATGTAAAAATGTCAGAAATGATCTAGAAAATTTTAAAATTACGAAAAATACATATATCTTTGCTTCCAAAATGCTCGGACGCCATGTTTGGCAAGCTTTAGTGTAATGACTGCAGATGGCGCCACGTGTATGCAATCTACGTACAAAACTTTTAAAATATTACTTTAGAAGAAAATTGAGCATAAACTGCTTAAATACACATTAAGAATACTTTATTTTACGAAAAAGAATATTTTGCTACATGAATAATTATTTTAATCACTTCAGAAACACTAATTCTGAATTTTTTATATGAAAGGGGGTAAGAGAATTAAAGTAACCCTAGACTACGTCATGAGATGACGTCATTGTTAGGGAGGGGGCCCTCTTCGTTGGAATGAAAGAAGGAAGTTCTGACAATTTGTTTCCAAGATGAAACGGTCAAGTGACCTTGAGATGAGGTTGACGAGGGTGGGGGGAAACATGAACAGGATAGCTGTTTATTTCAGGGGGAGGCGATTGGAATCTATTTTGGGACTGAAAGGGGGTTATTGTGGGGTTTATACTTTCTTAGTGAGTGAAACATTTGTAGAATTGTCATTTCAACCAGACTGAAAGCCCTTAAAGCTAATTTCTGCAGGGAGTGGTCAATGGATGCTATGCACCGGGGCCCTAAAATAATCAAGAATAAAAAAAAAATATACACTTGCATATGAAAACTTTACAATACTCCTATTGATGTCAATATGGCGAGTTGTAAAATTTATCAAAAACATTATTATTATGGATATCTAAAATTCGACAATCTTCGAAATAATTCTTGATGTTACGAAAGTGTAGTTTTTGTTATTCGATTTGGGAAGCTCCCAAGAATCCCTACCTCAACTGGACTTTTTAGAAGATATAATTTAGAAGTGGACTTATATTAATAAAGTAGCGAAATTTTTATGAAGAAGCCTGGTTGTTATTTCAATAGTAACTCTAAAAATAATGTGAATGTTTCAAAAATCTTAATTCAGGCTCTGTAAAGAAAAATCCTAACTATATATACATAGAAAAAATATTACATAGAAGTATTTTCTATGAAAAGAGAATGTTTTGAAAATGTAATTTTTCTTCATATTTTTGCTATAAAATTACATTTAAATGGTTTTAATGTAATGGAATATAATGGAAAATTTTAATCGAATTGTTAAGTAATTACTACTCTGTGCTAATGGATCACATAAGCAGAATAAAAAATTTGTAAAACAGAGAATTATGCACAGATCTCAAAAATAAGTTATTTTTGTATTTGGAAAGGAAGTCCTTTCCGAAAGTAAAGCAGCTACGTACAAATGGACTGCACTCTTAAAATTTCCCATTTGGAAAAAAATTTAATCAATATTAGATATGTAAATTTTGAAGATGAAAGATTAACGATAAATGAGAATTTTTACAGGGTTTATTAAAGTAATTTATGTGCCTAGAGCAGGATTAGCAAAAGAAGGAGAGATTAGTGTCGCTCTATAAAGCAACAAGAGGGCTATTGGTCACAAACCTCGTAATGTTCAACCTCGGTCGAGTAACGAGAATGACACCTGAGCTGGCATCCCTCTTTCCTAACTACCACATAAATGGGAGGAATGGCCTCATCTACACGGAGGGTCTTTAGTGGCAACAGGATTTGAGCCCATGACACGCCAGACATGAACTCGTGACCATAACCACTAAGCTACTGCGCCCACCAGGAATAGCAAAAATTCTATTGAAAAGGTTAAGGGTCTAAGGGTTAAGGTTAAGTCTGATAACCAATCAGTTTTTAATATATTTTAAGTTTTCTGAGAGTTGACAATCTCAATATTCGACAGTTTAGAGAGAGTGATTAGTTTAGCAATCATTTTAAAGCATTTTTCCATTCTTAAAAATTTAATTAAAAACTGGAAGGAGGTACAGCCCCCTCCCTTATCTGCCTAATGGCGGACCAACTCCCATTGTACAATTATGCAACTCTATCACAGCTCAAATTGTAAAACTGTAATTTCCTTGTATTATGTAGTTCATACGGTTTTTTCTTCATAATTGGCTGTAAAATTTGTAACACATCGTCACGTTTAACTATTTTTGCACGTTCATGCAAAGCCTCCCTATCATAAATGTAAATTTGTACAAACTGTGAGTTTGCTCCATTCTGTAAAAAAGATGTAGTTTCTTTTGTTAACTTCACCTTAAAAAAAACCTTGAAATGAATTTCTTACAGCATCATGAAAATTTTTTGTATATAAAGAGAGATATTTGGGAGAATAATCGGTTCGTTCAGTGAAATGGTTATTAACTCTTACTTTTACTACTAAAATCGTTTCTGTTCAGTTATGTTTCAAGGTTTTTAATTTTTAAAGAGCAATATTTGTGTTTTTACACATAGTTAAAAACCTTAGAAGCTTTTTTTGCTTTCATTAATTTTTTCTTATTGAGAAATTGCCGGGCTCAAAACATTCTTGTGTTACTAAAAGACAATATTTGGAAGAGGTGGAATACTACTGAAAATTATATGACTTAAAATCAGCCTTTTTTCAGCTGATACTACAATGAGACTTTATTGAGTTCAAGTATTCCGTATACAAGTATTACAAATATAACTGAATTTATCTATGATATTACAAAATGTATTATAACACTATAGTAAAATAATTTCAAGTCATGCAATAAAAATCAAACTTTTTAAACTGCACCGACTTAAAACTGAGAAAAAATTAGATGTTATACGTACATACTTGGGGGTTTCTAATTTCAGTTTGTATCATTATTATTTTTATAAGTTTTTCAAAACTTTTATGAAAGCATCATGATAAGATTAGGCTGAGTAATCTCTGTCATCGTATATATATAACAAATGCTATCAATTTTATGTAAAACATATTTTAACTATAAAAAAAAATATATGAGTATTGAAAACACTGGCGGAGCTGGTCCTGAGTGGACCCTGTATCATCCTTGAGGGCACTCTCTAAGGCAGGCATGTCAAACACGCGGCACGCGGGCCACATGCGGCCCGCCAATACCTAGGTTGCGGCCCGCGGAGACATTTTACAAAATTTTAACTGTCAATATATATTTAAGGGGTTTTTTTTATTTTAAAAATTTTTCTGGTAAACCTTTTTTAAAAAATTTACAATATATTCACCTGCTATCTATTCTTGTTTTTTAAAAAATTATATTTAATTATAAAAATAGCCTTTAAATGAAAATTATTTTCAATATTTTATTGAAATTTTTTCATTTAATTTCACTGTAATAAACAAATTCTTATTAAATTCTTGAATGCACTTTTGCATATTATTTGCTATATATCGCACTACGATTCATCGTGTGTGAAACTTTTTTTTACTCTTTGAAGTGTCCAATCAGTAAGAGGCGAATAGCATGGCGTCAAAGGCCATTGAAGATTTATTTTTTTAAAACATTTAAAACCCTCAAGATGACCAAGTCAAAGTGCAGTGTTTGCACAATCGTTTGTGAATGAAAGTGTATTTTGGGTTTTATTCATATTAAAATAAAAAGTTATTTAATAAAAATATAATGGCACTTCAAGAACAGAGTAAGAAAAGATAAACTGAAGATGAACATCATAACTTTCAAGAAAAATGGGAACTACAATATTTTTATGCCCATAATAAGAATAAAATATTAGGCCTGATATGTAAAAACTCTAATTCAGTCGCAAAGGAATATAATTTTAAAAGGCACTATGACAGAAATCAGAAAACAAACTCTGACCAACATGCTGGGAAACTTTGACAAGACGAGTTGTCGGAACTGAAATCAATTTAAAAATGAAAAAAATTTATTCACTAAATTTGTTGACGGAGTGAGTGAGCGAATGTTAACAACGAACTCTTCAACTGCTCGAGGGCGTTTGGCCACGAACCTCGTAATTTTGAACCATGGTTAAGTGACGAGGACGATATCTGAGCTGGCATCCCTTCTCCTGCCTTCCACACCACACCAACTGGTGGACGTCTTAACCTCGACATATTTAACATGCATCGGCCCCCTCTGCATTGAGGATTTTCAGCGGTATTAGGCCAGTTATTTTATGACTCGAGTCCGTTACCTTGACCACCAGGTTACCGCGGCCACCTAAATTTGTTGAAGACTATACAACTGCTATAAAAACTATATATTTTCCCTTTTAATCGCAAGCGGGTCGAAACCATTTACTGAAGAAGAATATATTAGTGAGTGCTTAATTAAAGTGAAGGAATAACCGTATTTACTCGAATTTAAGCCGCACTTTTTTCCAATGTTAATGCTACAGAAATGGGGTGCGGCTTAGAATCAAAAGGAAAGAAATTTGTTGGATGGGGTATTTAGAGAAATTATGAGTTCCCGTAATTAAAAATTGGTAATACTGATAAAATAACAGATAATTCACGTGTTATTAGTTCTCCTTTTAAATTTATTTTGATTGCGTAAAATTTGATATCGATAAACCATTTTACATTATTTTTCATTCTTCACAATAACCTTTTGAGAATTTGGGGTGCGGCTTAGAACAGATGGCGGATTAGATTCGAAATATAAAAGCGGTATTATGTCCAGCACAAGTTAAAAAAAATTTTAAAGTGTAATTTTAAGTTGAAATTCTGTAACCAGCAGAGATGATGAAATAGTGGAGAATTATAGTCATGTATTATGCATAATACATGTTTTTGATGCACTTTTAGAAATCTTGATGAAGTGTAAGTTATCCTTGTAAAAGTTTTTTCGAGTCTTACAACTGATAGAGCATTTACCATGACTAGTATTACTAAAGCAATTGCAAGATTAAAAGAAACAAGCAAACAACATGGTAATAGTACAATTTTGAACATTTTCATCGTATTATTACTTAGCAAGTATTGTACTTGGATATACTGGACATGTTTTAAAATAGTCAGTATAATTGAAACTTTATTCGAGCTTGTAGATTTTGGCATCGTCGATTTGCTTCATTTCTAAAAGGTTTAGAATGGTAATTTATCGATCAACCATACTACATGAAAGTTCAATGCATTTTGACCAATAAGGGTTAAACCGATTTTTTAAATTGCTGGATGAAATCATTATTTTCTTGGAAACAAGAAAAAATAATTATGAATGTGTAAAAGATGATTAAATAATGATGAAAGTGAATTGAAAGATGAACATTGGGTAAAGCACTTGGCTTTCTCAGTTGATATTACTAGTCTACTTAACTTAAGCTTCAAGGCAAAAATTTATTTGCTACGATGCTATTTGATAATATTAACGCTTTCGAACAAAAATTATTACTGACAAATTATTACAAATAGAAAGAGAAAACTTATCTCAGTTGAAAGTTTTTTTAAAAAAAAATCTATTGATTAAATCATTTAAATTAAAATTTACAGAATATTAAATTAAATTATTAGAAATGGAATTCGCGATCAAATATTATCTGATTTTAAAAATTTTGAATTACAATTTCGTTTCTTAATTTCACCTCTATCTATCGATATTGTAATTGTTGATGAAAAGTTACAAATGGAATTAATTGAAATCTATTTTGATTCTTTGCCGAAGCAAAAAGTTTCGAAGTAATAAGTCTAGATATTTATATATCTTCATCTGTAGATCACGGTTTCTTAAAATGTTATCATTTGTTACGCGTATAATGGCTATGTTCGGAAGCAATCATTTTCTTTAATGAAAAGTAACGAAAATTCAGAACAGTCGAGATTAAATGAAAAACATTTATCATCATTTCTTAAAAATTATATCAACTCAATATGTTCAACCAAATTTTGATGAATTGCTTTGAGAAAAAAAAACGACGTCAAATATCTTCTAAGATTAACATTACATTCATTCTATTTCGTATAATAACTTTTTTTTTATAAAACAATATAAAATATTTATAGTTTAAAAAATAAATAAAATATTAAATGATTATGTATGAAAAAATATAATACACTGAGTTTTATAAATACATAATATAAATCATCCTAAAAATCCTGTTTTATTAATTTTTTGAACATTGAAAACATGTGGTCCTCAACTTAATGTAAAATAGCTCATGTGGCCCGTGATATCAAATGAGTTTGACATGCCTGCTCTAAGGCCACCCCTGCCATTTTTTGCTTACACGTTTGGGTGCCCGCCCTCAAAGCTTGGGGCCCCGTATCATTGATACGCGGTAACTATGCCCCTGATTCGAAATAGCATTAATTTGTAAAACAAGAAATGGAATGCTGTTAAAAAAGGACTGACAAAAAAGTGCTCTAGTTAATATTTTCTAAGAAAAATGACATTTTCTTTTTAAAGATTGAAATCGAAACTTTATTTCCATAATAAGCATCCTTCTATGACAATTTCAAATACAATTTGTATCTAAGAGATATGAGCAGAAAGAAACTTATTAAAATTTCGCATATTTCTATCAAACAAAGAGAATTAGATCGATAAATAAATAAAGGTAACAAAGATAAATAAAACAAATATATCCCCTAAAACTCGAAAAAAAAATACTTTTTCTAAATTTCAAATAAAGATCTACCAAATTCTTCGTCGAAAAATTAAAACCCACACCCATATTTCGTTTTCCTTCTTAATCTTATGGGCATTGTTTATGATACCTAAGACAATGTAGACGTATTTGTCAAGAGACAATTTGAACGTTTTCTTCCTAAAAATCCGGAGCCTTATAACGATGATTTTATAGAAAAGTTGAAATGAATTACATGATTTCTAAACTACAATACCAATTTCCACAAAAAGGGATAAATGTCATCCGAAACTGGGAAACAGTAAAATTCTACAATAGAATTACCTCAAAAATGTTGTACTCAAAGGCCTACCCTGAAATACAATAATTCATGTGACAAAATATCAAGTGCATTACTCTCAATTATTTTCCATATGAATGGGAAGAACTTGCATAATAATTATACCCAAATTAAGCAAATATATCCTATGTTTTCCGACAAATCTAGACCGATTAGCCTCATCATTTCTGCAGAAAAATGTATTTTTGAGTAGATTCCAGAACTATATATACTTAGAAGTGCAATGCACATTTTGATACCTATCCACTAGCACGGCTTTCAAAAAAAATGTCTCCACAGCCGATTTTGTGCGGCAGTGATAGAACCTTATTCAAACCTTGAAACTAGTTGTAGAAAACTCTTTCAGATTCTTCCCCCCCCCCCCCGTTTGCTGACACTTTTTCTCTCTCTTCGATCTGGTTCTTCAAAGAGCGCATGCGCTCTCATACCGACTACATCTGTCAATCATTTCTAAACCACACCCCGTTGCTATAGTAACGATAGGTTTCCAGAAAACAAAAGTTATCTTTTGACGTCATCCGAGTTGCAAACAACGCCATCTGTTGGATAAAGCAGATTTGT
>BMAO01035730.1:0-26949 GCA_019973975.1 Trichonephila clavata | reverse complement strand
GAGAATAAATACACTTCAGAACCTTTAATTAACATCCATTGAAGAGCAAGATTAATTTCAGCAGCCACGTAATTCCGGATCCAAATATCAACTCAAGGACAAATTCAACAATGAATAAATGTTTGTTTAAAAAAACTAAAAAACACAATTTTAATGTAGATCGAACTAAAAAAAAAAAAAAAAAAATTATAGTTTAAAAAACTAAAAAACACACTTTTATACCGATTCGAACTAAAAAGTAAAAAAATAATTCTTAATATAAGAATAAAATGATGAACGAGAAAATTAATGTCATTGGGGTAAAAGCGTGGGGTGACTCAGCATTTCGGAAGAGAAGTTAGAAATTATAACAATGATAAATATACAGAACACCCCACGTTTTTACCCCAATGACATTAATTTTCTCGTTCATCATTTTATTCTTATTTTAAGAATTATTTTTTTACTTTTTAGTTCGAATCAGTATAAAAGCGTGTTTAAACTATAATTTTTTACCTGACGCTGTGTGTTCAGAGACACCTGTAGCTCGATCTAACGACTAAAATGGCACCAAACTTGATGTAGACTATCGGTGACATGGGATGCAAGATTCCTCATTAAAAAAAATAATTTTAAACACTACACTGTATTTATGGCACTGCTGTTGCTTACAAAACCGAAAATTTAAGTAAAAATCGGGTATGAAAACAAATTCTGTCTCAAGCGACAACCACGCAAGTATTTGAAACAAGTAGACAGCTCCGAAATATACAGGGTGTTTTTTTTATGTGTAACATCTTTCCTCTTGATTACTGGAGATTTGTGGGAGTGATTTCGTGAAAGGGACGGAAATGCGTAACAGGAAGTTGGGGAAGCGCGCGCTATTCACTGAAGTGCTGTTTTTCTTCTTCATTCGGGAGGGGCTCCACCCCCATCCCCTGCGGTTTAGGCCGTGGGATCTTTGTTTTTGTTTTCTCACTTTAGGATCAGAGAATGTTAGGAACACAATTAATTCTTAAGTTCTGTGGGCTGCATCTACCAGATGCTGGGCGTTGGTGGAAAGTGATTCATTCATCAGCCAGCAATTTAAAGAAACTAACTTTATTAAGAACTGCCGAGCGAGCAAGCACACGTGATTGCTTCACCCGTTTTATATACAGAGCACAGTGACGTCACAGAACCACTTCACAGTTACAAAAACGTGGCGCCATGCAGCCACTCATTAACACAAATCATTTTTATTCACAACATACTCCCACCTTTGAGACTTGGGGAGAGTCTCAAACCTATAACATTTATAATTCAATAGATCCAGTCTCTTTGGTTCTTTAATCAATCTTCCTGAAGAAGTATATTTTTTCACAATTACATCATTAGTATTCAAGTCATTTTCAGGTTTAGTACATTGAACAGAATTTGATTCCTCTTTCAACCCCTTAGCATTATTTGCAATCGCTTGTACTTCCAAAGGGAAGATGCGTTGTACCGGGCGTATTACTGTTCCATGTTGAGTTTTAAGCCGAACTGTGCGAATTTCCCCGTCTCGACCAGGGATTAATTCTATAATTTTAGCTATAGGCCAAGACAAACGTTTCTTATTGTCGTCCCCAATTAAGACCATTTCCCCAACTCGGGGCTCACGCACCCGATTATCATTCTGTTTTTGTATTAGCTCACCTAGATATTCTTTCCTGAAACGTTGCCTTAAATTACTTAAAAGTTTAATTCTGAATTTCATTCTTTTTCTTAAGTCTCGCGAATTTAATTCGTCAATATCGGTAGTATCGGAACAGCGATTTTCTATTAAAAACATTGCAGGAGTAAGAGGGATCAATTCCTGTGGATCTTCAGATATATAAGTTAAAGGTCTACTATTAATTAAAAATTCACAATCACAAATTACTGTTGACAATTCTTCATAGGTCAATATTGATTTTCCAAGAGAACGTCTCAATAGTTCTTTAATAAGGCGAACCAACCTTTCCCACCAGCCTCCCCACCATGCGGCGGTGGGTGGTATAAATTTCTAAACTATTCTTTGAGTTGATGTTTCTCTCGATATCTTATGCCAATCCAATTTCGCAAGGTCATTGAAAGCACCCCGGAAATTGGTTCCGTTATCACAGTAAATTATCCTGGGCCTCCCGCGCCTGGCAATGAAACGCCTAAGGGCTAGCAAAAAGGCATCAGAAGACAGAGAATTTACTAATTCAAGATGGAGCGCGCGATAGACTGCACAAGTAAATAATGCAATCCATACCTTTTCGCCAGTTTTTAAAAACAAAGGTCCAGCTAAATCAATTCCTACAACTTCAAATATCGCGCAATCAGTCACTCGGTCTGGTGGTAAAGGTGATGGTCCGCTTGACAATGATTTCACTTTAAAACGAGCACATATAACACATTTATTTAAAATACTCCTAATAGTTTTTCTAGATCTGATAATCCAGAACCTTTCTCTAATTAATGATTGCATTATTTGGATTCCAGCATGACAGTTCTTTTTGTGTATAGATCTAATCAAAAGTTTTGTAAATTCACATTTATCAGGTAACAATATAGGATACAAAAAAGAACTTTCATCATTTCTTTCAGTTATTTTAGACTTAACCCTTAAAATATTATCATTATCAATAAAGGTAACAAATTTTAAAGATTCAACATCAGGTAAATAATATGTCTGAGTTAAACGAATCAATTGTTTCTCAGAATTTTCAATTTCAGCAACAGAGAGTTCATGTTCTTTACATTTGTTACAGTCTTTGCGACAATTATTTACAAATCTTAAAACCCAAGCAAATACTCTAATCATTTTATCATAATCAGACACATTACATAAAAGCAAGGGGGTGCATCGTTTGCTAGATCAACATTCGCATTTCTAGTTTTCTTTATCTCCACGTTAACTTCTTGAGGTTCGCAACTGATTTCACCATCTGGCCAAAATTCCGAATTTTGTTTCAACCAGGATGGCCCCTCCCACCATCTAGAATTAAGCATTTCTCGTGGAGAACAACCACGGGATAGTAAATCCGCGATATTCATGTTTCCTGGGACATATTTCCATGATTGAATTTGAGTCAGTTGTCTAATTTCCTTTACCCTATTAGCTACAAAAACTGACCAATTTCTATATTTCTTAATCCACCAAAGTGCTGTTGTAGAATCGGACCAAAGAGTAACTTTCAAGTCCGGCATATTAAGCGCTTTCAAAATAGAATTTAAAAGTCGAGCACCTATACAGCAAGCCATTAGTTCCAAACGCGGTATACTCAAAGGTTTGAGAGGAGCGACTCTAGACTTCGCTCTAATGAGAATTACGCTAACTCTAGAATCAACTATTGATCGAGCAAAGACGCAACCCGCATATGACCCCTTGCTTGCATCAACAAATACATGTAATTCAGTTAAAATATCAATTTTCATACAACGTGGCACAGTTACATCTTTTAAAATTTGAATTTCCTTATACCATTTCATAAATTTATTTACAATATTCTGAGGTAGTTCCTGATCCCATGCAATTTTCATTTCCCATAGTTCCTGTAGTATTAATTTGGGAAGCAATGTAGACGGCGCCAACATCCCAATGGGATCAAAAACTTTTTGTACAGTAGACAAAACTAATCGTTTGGTTATTTTCGTTTCGCACGTTAATGATTCGAAATTCGTGCAACATTTCAAAACATCATTATCCAAGTCCCAAATGATACCCAAAATAAAAGTTTCGCCTGAGTGTTTATCAACACTTCTACTTGCCACATTGCTCTCAAAAGTACGTAAATTAAAACATCCTTTCGACATAATTAATTTAGCCTTCTCAATAAATATCTCTATTTCATCAACACTGAAAACACCAGCTACACAATTATCAACATAAAAAGAAGATTTTAACTTTTGTGCAACTTCCTTATATTCAGGACTACAGTTTTCTAAAAGATGCATAATAGATGCATTCAATAAGTAAGGGCTGGAAGACACCCCAAATACAACTCGACAATGTCTGTACACTAATTGTTTTTCATTGCATGGGAAATAAAATCTGAGATAATCTCTATCTTTCGGTGCAACAGATAGCATCAAAAAAGCCTTTTCAATATCGGCTACAATTCCAATTGGATAAATTCTAAAACGATCTAAAATGTCAGGTATTAGTTCAATAAGGTTTACGCCTTTACATAAACAGTCGTTCAAAGATGGTTTCCCTTTTTCATGGGCGGAGGCGTCAAATACTGGACGTATTTTCATTGTCGCACTATCTAATTTAATCACTGGCCTATGAGGTAAATAATGACATTCATTGTTCAATTCTACCTCCGGCACACGTTCAATGATATTTAAATCTTCCCACTCCCTAAACACACTTTTATAATCATCAAAAAATTTACCGTTTCTTAATTTATTTATCATCCGTAAATGCCTTTTCCACGTTAGTTCTTTGTTACTGGGTAAATTCTCAGAGTTACATTTCCATGGGAGTGTCACTTCATATCTTCCATCGGGAAGAATTTTCATTTTATTCTTAAAATCGGTTAAATCAAAATTTTCTCTAGTATTTTCATTAAGTAAGGGATCAGTTATTCCTAAAACATCTAGCTCCCATAATTCTTTAACACTAACATTCCTTACATGCAACGACGATGTCGTTAACATCTCGTTTTTAACGTTTGAACTTAATTTTCCAATTACCGTCCATCCTAGTTTAGTTTCAATAGCTGTTAAGCCAGAATCTAATTCTATTAAGTTCCCAGTTAATAATTTTCCTATATTATCAGCCCCAATCAAAAGTCCAATTTCAGTTTCCTTACAATTTAAATCCGATAAAATAATTTCCTTATTCTTTAACTCATTTAGAATACGCTTATCCTCAATCTTAGAAATAAATCCACATATTTTCTTTTCCGATAGCGCTTCAAAACTACATACATAAGAGCGTTTTAAATCACTAACCTCAATAGAAAACACACCGTGATATTTAGGTTTCGATTCATCCCCTCCGAACAGAGAATGAATTATAGTTTCCTCTCTAAGTGGAGTGGCCTTCAAAATACTAGTAACACTTTCACTGATATAGCTATTTTCACAAGCGGAATCAATGAGAACTCGCACTTTCTTTTCCCGACCTATGATCCGAATGAAAACGCAGAGAGTTTGAAAGTAAATACTTTCGTTTCTGTTGCAGTTACTTGATAGAGAATTCTCAGTTTTTATGGAACATTTTTGATCATAATTTTTATCTAATTTTGGACACATAATTTCAAAATGGGAATAATTACATTTAGAACACTTAATGGTATGTTTAACATCACAATTTTTACTTAAATGACCAGATCTATTTAAACATATAAAACAAGCACCTTTTCTTAATAATAATTGTTTCTTAGCAATAAAAGACATTTTTCTAGCATTATAACAATTTTCACTCGAATGATATTTCTCACAAAAAATACAGTTATTAACTTTCTTACCTGAAGCACTTTCAGAACTCACCAGTGCTGATGCAGTCATTAATTCAGTTGTTTTCATCCTTTCGGTTGGAGGATCTCTCTTTTGGATAGTAGGGCCGAAACCGGATTTAGCCAGTTGCACCATTTCTTCCCCTTGAACTTCCAGGCGAAGGAAAGTCATTAAATGTTCTAGATTTCGTGATCCTTTGGCTTCTGTTTCATTATTCCGTTTTCTTTCCCAGGCTACCAGGACTTCCTCGGGTAAACAGGATTCTACCAACGGTGTTAGAAAGTCTCCATATTTTTCTTGCGTTCGTCCAAGGCTCTCCAACGATCGTAATTTTCCTTCGAGTTCATCGTACAAGGCGGGCAAATCAGTTTTCGTTCTTCCAGACGCAGCGTTCTTCATAACTAAACTTAACAGTTCACGTACGTAAATTTGTACGAGCAAGTCTTCACGGCCGTATCTCTCTTTCAATTGATCAATGGCTTTAGGGTAATTTTCCGCCGTCGCGGGGAAACTCCACACTAATCGTTCTGCTTTCGATTTTGTTTCTACGGATTGCAATAAATATTGCATCTTGTCCTCCGGCGTGATGCTTTTATCATTATGAATTTTCTGAAATTGACTCCAAAAGGCCAAAAAGTCGTTAGCTTCGCCACTGAACTTTTTCAATTCAATTTTCGGTAATTTGAAACTTCTCTTTTCAGTTTCGGTTGGAATAGCAGTTTCTTGTATTTTCGAATCTACTCGGGAATACATTTCGATATAGCGGTCACGGTAGTTTTCTGCGTCTTCCATATCGTCCAAATATTCTTGCTCGGCATCTTTCATTTCTAAGAGTTGTTCAGAAATTTGATTCTGACAAGTGTCGAGTCTCTGGAATTTATCCATGATTTGAGTTTTCAGAATTGAAAGTAGATTCATATCGATTTCTTCTTTCCTCAATTCGGTTTCAATTTTCTTCAGACTGAGAGAAAATACTGTTCTCAGCCCTTTCCTTTGCGCCTTCAACGCAGTCACTTCCATTTTTATATTTCAAAAATTTCAAAGTTCAATAGTTCGTAATTCGGTTTCAGTTTCACCTCCAACAAACAGCCTCGCCCCACGTTGGGCGCCACTAATTATGTTAGGAACACAATTAATTCTTAAGTTCTGTGGGCTGCATCTACCAGATGCTGGGCGTTAGTGGAAAGTGATTCATTCATCAGCCAGCAATTTAAAGAAACTAACTTTATTAAGAACTGCCGAGTGAGCAAGCACACGTGATTGCTTCACCCGTTTTATATACAGAGCACAGTGACGTCACAGAACCACTTCACAGTTACAAAAACGTGGCGCCATGCAGCCACTCATTAACACAAATCATTTTTATTCACAACAGAGAAGAAGCTAAGTCCTTTAGGCAGAGACGCGGTTAGACAATGACGAACGTCTTTCGATACCTGACTTCGATTGCTGCGCACAATTTAAACGACCGGGCCACAGAGCAGCTGGTGTTGCGATCTCTCGTAAACAGAACTACTCACATGTTGTGGCTCGACATATGGACATTACTTATCGTCAAACAAGTGGACTGGGTATTGTTGGTTAAGATATTGGGGACATATGTGCGGCTAAATGCTTATTTGAAAATGGATAAACAGTGATTTTGGTGGTCGTATACATTTCTCCGAATCAAACGGTTAAAAAAATTAAAGATTTCCTGCATTTTGTACTTTTACCATATACCGAAGGTGGTTCTGCTCTTTTAAAAAAAAAAACTATCACTCGCTTCCCATGATTTTGAGTGGTGATTTTAAAGTTAACTTCAGTTTGCTAGAAGCCGAGCCACTCATAGTTTTTTGAAGGATGAATTCAAGCTCGAAATGAACACAAATCGAAATGTTTCGATAACTAACAGTGGTATTGACGCTATTTTTCAAAGGTTTTTAAATACTTTGAAAACACAAGTACATGTGTCATATTTTAGTTATCATAAATTATCATTAACGCTCTTCCCCAAATTGAACAAGAATAATTATTTTTGATAAAAAATTGCATTACTCCTTATGTTAATTAAATAAAATTTTCATTAAAGATATAATTGTTCCATAGAAAATTATTTCCAATCATTCTCGATTCATTTTTTTCAGGATTTAAGTTGCTATTGCGAATTTACCACGATAACATGTCAGATGTTACACATCGTATGCGACTAGAGGGTAAGGCTCGTTTTTTTAAACTGGCACTATTCAGACCAAACTTGTTGCTCGTTCTAACAACCGAAATTGCACCAAATTTGGTGCAGAGACTAATAATGACATGGGGAACAAGATTCCATAAAAGAGACTACCGATAGGGGCATTTATGGCACTGCTGTAGCTTACCAAACGAAAGATTAACATATAAAAAAAAACGAATATAACAGCAAATGATTTCACATGTGAAAACCCCGCCTGAAAGTAATCCTGTGGAGCTTCTTATTCTCTTTCTGAAAGCTAGATAAATCAAAAAAATAAATTGTATTCGAAAGAGGGAAAAGAAGAAGAATTCTCCGGATTCCAATTATTTTTTCTGACTTTCACAGGCTTTTTTTTTTTTATATATTTATTAATGTATGAAAATCACATCCAGAGCACTAAAAAAAAAATCAAAAGCATACTTTCAATAAATGGATTTCAAAAAAAAAATTGCAATACCAGGGAAGGGGTGTTTTTTTTAATGCTCCTTCACAAATACATATACTTTAAAAATTTTGAAATTTGTTTCTAAATTGATTTCGCATTCTTCCCCCTCCCCTTTTTTTTCCACCAGAGCTGAAATTTGTATGTTTTATGTAATCATTATATAAGATATAATCTATGAAGATTGACTGTGCTTACATAAAAGATTTCGAGAATATTCATCTCAAATGTTTCATTGTTTAACTGATAAAAATGGATGAATCTGCATAAATGCCCTAAATAAAAGGAATAACAATTTTTTCCATATAATTTTTAAGGGGAAAACAATTAAAAATTCAGTTAAAAATTGACTTCTAGATAAGATAATATTGAAACAGGCTAGAGTTTTTCCTAATTTTCATCTTTTAAATCTGACAACCTTTGTGTTATTTTTTTTTTTTTTTTTTTTTGTGCTTTATTAGTTTTTTTTCTTCAAGAAGTTTCGCGACGAAATTGATTTTTACAAAGTTCTTGCAGAAAAATTAAATCGCTTAGTGTCCAATGAAATATGTATTCAAAAGTGTGAAAATTTTAATGTTCATTAGAATGATATCGATTCCTTTCCAGATATGTTCCCTTTCTCATTTTTTTTTTCTAAAAATTAGTATTTTCATTCCTTTGCGAAACAAGAACAAGTTTCTCTTAAAACAAGTATACGTCTTGAATTTAATGATAAAATTTAATTATAGCGAATTTGGGAAGACTAATTCATACTTTGTTTTAAAAATATTTTATTCCATTTTCAAAGATGAAGCGCGTCCAAAAACGTTATATCTTTTTCAGGAATTAAATTTCTTTCCCTAACATTAGGTGAGAATATTTTACAAGTTTTTGTTACGAAAGTATTCAATTAAATTTTAACTCTTTTTCAAAATCTTCATCTTTATTTACACAATGCGTTGTTTTTATTGAAAAATTGCATCAAAAGTGGAATTATATTCACAGATTCGTTGTTACTTGTCATGAGACAAATAAATCAAGATTTTTTTACATGGCTATATTTTTATTCGGACATCAACATAAAAGCCACACGGAGCAAAGACATTCACAAATTATATATCATAGTTCTGCTTCTCATTTTTAGAAACTTCCCAGTCCCAGAAGTCTCGGTCTATTGCTTGTCTTTCTGATATGATGGCAGCGTCACCTATAACGAATTACGTCATAAGGACCAACAGAACGTTAGTGCAGATAATCGAAAAATTTTGGAAGACTTGTTTAAATCTTTTTCTGGGGAGGGGTAAAGATTTGCAAATGTAAAATTCTTCAAAAGGTTTTTCAAAAATAAAACACATATATATGCCATACGTGTACTTTGAAATCGAGTACACTTGTTTGCCTCTATGTACGTTATTATTATTGTTGACAAATATGTACTTTTTAAAAGAAAGTTTCCACAAAAAGCAAAAGATGGCAACATTGAAGTGCATGAACTGATAGGCTGGAAACATGTGCTTGTCTTTATCATGTGACTGTGACGTCACTTCAATTTAGCCCATTGAAGTTGAAAAATTATAGAATATCTGAAATTCAATTACAAATTCTTTAATCATTGAACAGTATGGATAGTAAATATTATGCAAGAGGGAATTTTAGGAATAGCGTTTTGACCAGATAAGTAGACAGAGATAAGGATACAAATAACTCTAAAACTTATTTGCCCTATTCAATCCAAAGCAAAATGACATGAGAAACAAAACAGGCATAATCATCGCTAAGTGGTCAAACAGTCAGATCTAAAAAAAAATTCCTTCATATTAATGTCATTTTAGAAATACATTAAATTATAGATAATCTGATAACTCTTGGGAAACTATAAGTTGATATGCATTAAATTATTAGGGAAGAAATGAAAAATGATCCTTTTTCTCTGAGAAAATATCAAACTTTCCTTTGATTGCTTTAATGAATTTCTTGCTGAGTAAACCAAATAATTGAAAGAAATCTTTTTTACTATTTATTAAAGCCCAGATTCAATTTCTAATTCTATTTTTTTGCCAAAAATTCTGCATTCACTCATATACACTCACAATAAAGAGGAAAAATTCTGCATCATGAATAGAGAATCAAAAATTCTCGAGAGAATTTAACTCAGATGTTATTCTAACAATTTTTCAGTGCTTCCCCCCCCCCCCCGCTTTTTTTAAAATTATTATTTAACATATGGACAAGTTCTACTTTGTAAACAACAACATTGAGTAATACCCTCCGGAACTTCCGGTTTAATGTTGATCTATGGGAAAACATCGAAATTCAACTGAGTTTTTCAAAATTCTAATGCAAGTATTTTTGAAAATTTTTTTGAACTATATGGATAGTAGATGATCTGCAGATTTCCCACTCGGAATTTCATATTATTTCTTTCAGTATCTTTTCTAAAATACCTTTTTTAATTTTTTATCTCACTAGAGCAAGGTTGCCACAATTGCTTGCTTATCGCGTTTTTTGGCGATGTTTGGAATATGTAAATAGTGTAAGTGTATTAAGTAATTAGTGTTATTTTGCGTATTGGATTTTGTTTTATCGTTTATATAATTTACGTTATCATATCATAAGATTTATTATAATAACTGTATTTGCCTATTTGAATCGTTTGTTTCTTTCTTGGTTACGAAAACAAATAGTAATTAAATACTTCCGAATTTTTTTTAATTATTTGTTTTTGTATAAATGTTATATTCATTAAGATATTGCATGTACTTGCCGCCATTTTTTTCTACATATTAATTTTTTATAGTTATTGGATTAAATTCCTTCCATATTCATTTGAAGAAGAGTAATTATAAATATGTGTAAAATACTTTTTATTATTTATAATTGTTACTTTTTGACTAATTTAAGATTAATTAGTTATTTAATTTCTAATATGTATGTACGTATTCCATTTGTAACATCTACTGACAAAGTTTTCCATTGTCAATTTATTGAATTTGATGAAAATTACTGGAATTTGAAAAATCACTTCTTGTTCGCCCAACTTCCTGTTACGCATTTCCGTCCCTTTTCACGAAATCACTCCCACAAATCTCCAGTAATCAAGAGGAAAGATGTTACACATAAAAAAACACCCTGTATATTTCGGAGCTGTCTACTTGTTTCAAAATACTTGCGTGGTTGTCGCTTGAGACAGAATTTGTTTTCATACCCGATTTTTACTTAAATTTTCGGTTTTGTAAGCAACAGCAGTGCCATAAATACAGTGTAGTGTTTAAAATTATTTTTTTAATGAGGAATCTTGCATCCCATGTCACCGATAGTCTACATCAAGTTTGGTGCCATTTTAGTCGTTAGATCGAGCTACAGGTGTCTCTGAACACACAGCGTCAGGTAAAAAATTATAGTTTAAACACGCTTTTATACTGATTCGAACTAAAAAGTAAAAAAATAATTCTTAAAATAAGAATAAAATGATGAACGAGAAAATTAATGTCATTGGGGTAAAAACGTGGGGTGTTCTGTATATTTATCATTGTTATAATTTCTAACTTCTCTTCCGAAATGCTGAGTCACCCCACGCTTTTACCCCAATGACATTAATTTTCTCGTTCATCATTTTATTCTTATATTAAGAATTATTTTTTTACTTTTTAGTTCGAATCGGTATAAAAGTGTGTTTTTTAGTTTTTTAAACTATAATTTTTTTTTTTTTTTTTTAGTTCGATCTACATTAAAATTGTGTTTTTTAGTTTTTTAAACAAACATTTATTCATTGTTGAATTTGTCCTTGAGTTTGATATTTGGATCCGGAATTACGTGGCTGCTGAAATTAATCTTGCTCTTCAATGGATGTTAATTAAAGGTTCTGAAGTGTATTTATTCTCTCCATTTACGGGGCCTCGGATGAGTCCCGTATCGTTATATTAGATTCCGTCGCTATAGAACAGGTCAAACAAATAAAAGTGCGTTAAGAAGAAAAGTTCGAATTAAAAAAATTTTAATGTACCATGTTTTTATAACGGACTTAAAAGTATAAAATTCCTTCCTTTTGTTTTTTCTTTTTTCACATTTTCATGCATTGTCAACCACTTCCGAGCTATGGTCCAAATTTCAAGTCTCTTAGCTCACCGGGAAGTCAGATTAAAAAGAATTACAAAATTCCACCCGGAGAGACATTAAAAAAAGCCAGTTAACAAAAACATGGTAATATTAAGTGTCAATCATATTATCCCCTTGACCGCATTGCCACAATTTTTAAATCTTATGAAAGTAAAACGTAACGTATCGTATTCTAAACACGGGCGTATTGCTTTATAAAGCAGTTAGAACATAAATTATTATTTTTTTCACATGCACAAGCCTTTTTTTTAAATTTTCATTTCAGAAAAATGTTTATATTATGGTAAGAAAGCTAACACACACACACACACCACTTTCATAAAGAACACTTTTTTTTGTTTCATCTGTATTAACCACAAGTGTATTTTACACTTGCATATAATTAGCTTTAAATTAAAAACACTTGTTTTAGGGTAACGCCTTATTCTTTTAGTCGCTGAATCTGGAATTAGTCACCAAATCTGGAAATGGTGTATGGAATTAGTCGCCAAATCTGAAAATGGTACGTGCAGTAAGTAGCCAAATCTGTAAGTTGTATATGGAATTGTCGCCAAATCTGATTATCGTTATTCCTGACGATCCTGATAAGGACAATGGAACAAAATTGTGAAATTATTGTATTGCCATCGGTCCTTGACAAGTGTACAAAATTTCGAATTTTTCTGACCTTTTTAAGTGGGTGAAAATCGAGTTCCAAGATTCCGTTACATGCAAGTGAAACTTATAAAAGCGTGTTAAAAAAAATCATTCTATACTTTTGGACAGAGTTCTTCAATCACCGCGGCCCCCTTTATGTATCAACCTGATTTCGCGGACCCCAAAGATTTTGAACCCTTCTCCCTGGCACCTAACAAATGGCTGAGTGATTTAAAAGTTATGATTTATTTTAAGTTGATATGATAGATAAAAATGAATTTTGTGTTTACAACACAATGAACTGTTTGTAAATTTATTTGAAAGAATTCATTACAATATATAAAGTTCAAACATCGCTATATATTTATTGTACTCTTAATTCTTTAAAAAAATGATCAATAATATTTCCCATGACAGCATTATCTTCCCGAAGGTATGCTTATTAAGGTGCATTTCAAACATGTAAAGCCTTGGGGGGCATTACGGTGATCGCGATCGACTGGTGGACCGCTAGACATTTGGGGTGACCGCAGGAAGATTTATGTACGGAAAATTCGAGATTGGATGACAATATGCAGACTGTCTTCTACTAACTATAACAACACAAACTAACTTTAGATAAAAATATTATATTTTTTAATGTATAAAAATTGTTTCATAATCAATGCATCATTTGATATATTTATGGCTATTATTATTAAGTTTGTATCTTGTGTTTTGTTTTAAACGCGCTTTTAAATATGTTTTTGTTTTTATTTATTTTAGCTCTGTACGTATATATATATATATATAAGTACATTTTCCGTATTTAGTATTAAGTTGTAATAATAATAACCTTTTCCTTAACTCTTTGGGCAGTGGTGCACGCAAGAATTTTTTAGGGGGGGGGGTGGAGTCGAGGGGTCTACCATTCTCGTATCATATAATTCAATATGCAGCCAAACAATTTTTTTGATGTGTAACATCTTTACTCTCGGTTGCTGGATAATTGTTGGAGTGATTTCGGGAAAAGGGACGGAAATGCGTAACAGGAAGTCGGGGAAGCGCGCGCTGTTTGATTTGACCAATAAGCGCGTTTGGTGGTGTCTTCGCTGCCCTCGCTCAGGATCCAACTCTACTAGCCATCAAGTCGGGGAAGAGCGAGCTGTTTGATTTGACCAATCAGCGCGCTTGGTGGTGTCTCTTCTAAACCCTCGCTTCGGCGTTCAACTCTAGTAGTCATCAAGCCGGTAGCTTTTTTATATTGTTAAATGTAGCATTTCAAAAGATTCGAATTCAAAAACTCGATTTCGTTTTCATGACTTGAAATCCACTTCTCTCAAACCAGCAAGTCTTATTGAACTTCATTCAGAATAAGCTTGCAATTCTTACACTCAGTTGTCAAAGTCTGAGGGCTCGTTGTGGGTGAAATCTGAGGATATATTTATATATGTGTAAACTATATATTAATAATTATATTTCCTGTTAAGCGTCTGACAAAGTTCATCATTCTTAAAAAAATACGAGTAAGTAATATGGAATTATTTGAATAAATATTTTAGTGCGAATCCTTTTCATACTTTGAGGTTAATTTCTGTCGCTGTCAATATAAAATTTTAATTGTGATCAAAAAAGATTTCTCCATTAAAAAAACTAACTAATTAAGTAAACGGGTATTTTTGATTTTCTCTAATATAATATTTCTAATTTTTAAACATGCGCTTGATGGTGTATCTTCGCTACCCTCGTATCCGGGCCCAACTTTAGTAGCAATCAAGCCGCCAGCATTTTGTTTTATATTGTTAAATTTACCATTTGGAAAGCTTGAATTCAAACACTCGGTTTCGTTTACTTGAATCTAAATCCACTTCGCACATACCAGCAAGTCTTATTATATTAGATTTCATCCAGAATAAACTTGCGATTCTTACGCTCAATTATCAAAGTGTCAGGGCTCGTTGTGTATGAAATCTGAAGTTATATTTGTTTGTGTAAACTATATTAATAACTATATTTACTGTTAAGCGTCTGACAAAAATCATCATTTTTAAAAAAAATACGAGTAAGTAATATATGGACGTTATTGATCGTCAAACAATTGGACTGGGTATTTTTAGTCAATACATTGGGGACATAAGTGCGGCAGAATGCTTATTTGAAAATGGACAAACATTCATTTCGGTGGTCGCATACATTTCTCCGAATCAAACAGTTAAAAAAAAAATGAAAGATTTCCTGCATTTTGTACTTTTACCGTATACCGAAGGTGGTTCTGCTCTTTTAAAACTCACTCACTTCCCATGATTTTGAATGGTGATTTTAACGTCAACTTCAGTTTGCCAGAAGCTGAGCCACTCATAACTTTTCTGAAAGATGAACTCAAGCTCGACAAGAACACAAATCGAAATGTTTCGACAACTAACAGTGACGCTGTTTTATTGACGCTGCTTTTCAACGATTTTTAAAATACTTTGAAATCACAAGTATATGTGTCATATTTTAGTTTTCATAAATCTATTGTCTCCGCTCTTCCCCAAATTGAACAAGAATAAATACTTTTGATAAAAAATTGCATTACTTCTTGTGTTAATGAAATAAAATTTTTATTAAAGATATATTTGTTCGATAGAAAATAATTTCCAATCATACCCGATGCATTTTTTCAGGATTAAAATCGCTATTGCGTATTTACCATGATAACATGTCAGATGTTACACATCATATGCGACTACTGTATGGCTCGTTTCTCTTATTTTTTTATTTTGTCTATTGTCGGGAACAAAAAGCAGCAAAAAATAAATTACTGAACAAATAATAAAAAATACTTAATTACATTTTATATAATATTTACATGGGATTATTATGAATCGGAAAAAAAAAATCAAGGCAGTTACGAGGGAGAGTTCGAACTCGTGGACCCTTCCCCCGCCCTTGTGTCAGTCACATTAACACTGGGTGGACAGCAACACCTTGAAAAAAAAATTAGATGTAGCCCTTGTCCTAGAAAAACGTCTGCCCACCCCTGATGTAGAGGGATAAAAAATATTGATGCATAAAATATTAATTCGAAGAAAAATTTCTCCGATGAAAACGAAACAAATATTTTCACAGAATTTTAGCAAATAAAATAACATAATAAATACTTAGATACACTGCAGAAAAGCAAACGATATATAATAGAATGCGAATTTTAAATGTATCCCAGCTCACTTGCTACGCAGCACACCATTTCAAAATGCAAAAATATTAACGTGAATAGATACAAGCAATTACGAAGCTCCAGAGTATTTAAACCCACAAGTGATGTGTCTACTTTTATAACTATGCAGGGGCCGCGCACAGCGCAGCCCCGCTACCAAAAATTGTGCACCCCAAGCAACCACTGTTTGCGGATGTGGCGAACGTCAGCCAACCGATGTGCAATGGCAGGCCTCTGCTCGGGAGATCCTCCTTCGTGATCAAGGATAACTCCAGTGCCAGGTAAGTATGCTTGTCCAAGCACAAACACTAATACTTATTTCAGATTTCTATTAAAATAGTGGTAAGTTTAGAATTATTGTAAGATTTCAGAATACGACAATGTTCTGAAGCTTAATAATTCTGAATAGATTATTTACTGGGCTCACTTTAATTTGCACTAAATTTCAAGGTAGAATAATTTTTCCTTTTTCTCAAAGACAGAACAATGCCTTGGATAAGGATGTGCATATAGTGGCGCGGAAGACAGAAAATAAACGCAGTGAACGTGGATTAACTAGAAACTGAGAGGGCTGAAATATTTTTTCGTGTCAAAGATTTGCAAAAAATAAAAGCAAAATTAAGTAACATTTATTCTCTGGAGTTTGGTATTCCCAATCATGAACATTAAGGAAGTTTCATATTTTCTCATCTACTTCAAAAGGGAAGTAGCTTCCAGTATTGTAATCATTTTTTCCTCATTCGTATCACGGATTTTAGCCAAGACCACTTTTATTAATCTTTATCTTGCTGAATTCGAATAATTTGAAGTAATTTGCTGTTAACTAAAAACATCTTTTATCACGTAACTTCCTTTTATTTCATTAGTAAAACACACTGATGGAAATTAAAAATATTCTCACAAAGAGGATTTGCGCTGTATCACAAAATTTGTATAGTGGCGCGGAAGACAGAAAATAAACGCAGTGAACGTGGATTAACTAGAAACTGAGAGGGCTGAAATATTTTTTTCGTGTCAAAGGATTTGCAAAAATAAAAGCAAAATTAAGTAACATTTATTCTCTGGAGTTTGGTATTCCCAATCATGAACATTAAGGAAGTTTCATATTTTCTCATCTACTTCAAAAGGGAAGTAGCTTCCAGTATTGTAATCATTTTTTCCTCATTCGTATCACGGATTTTAGCCAAGACCACTTTTATTAATCTTTATCTTGCTGAATTCGAATAATTTGAAGTAATTTGCTGTTAACTAAAAACATCTTTTATCACGTAACTTCCTTTTATTTCATTAGTAAAACACACTGATGGAAATTAAAAATATTCTCACAAAGAGGATTTGCGCTGTATCCACAAAATTTTGTATGGGCGTGTTTATACATCTGAAAGATAACTTTGATTTAAATTTTCTGATAGGTACATTAAGGCCTTATCACAAGTTCTACTTTGTAAACAACAACATTGAGTGGAACCCTCACTTACTTCTGGTGTAATGTTAATCTATGGGGAAACATCGAAATTCAACTGAGTTTTTCAAAGTTGTATTGCAAGTTTTTGAAACTTTTTTTGAACGAAATGGAAAGAAGATTATCTGTAGATTTCACATTCGGAATTTTATACTATTTCTTTCAGTATCTTTTCTAAAATACCTTTTTAATTTTTTAGCTCACTTAGAGCAAGGTTGCCACAATTGCTTGCTTATCGCATTTTTTGGCGACTTTTGGAATATGTAACTATTGGCATGTGTACTAAGTAATTAGTGTTAGTTTGCGTATTGGATTTGTTTTATCGTTTATATTTTGGGTTATCATATCATAAGATTTATTATTATTGTATTTGTGTTTTTGAATCGTTTGTTTCTTTCTTGGTTACGAAAACAAAAAGTAATTAAATACTTCGGAAATTTTTTAATTATTTGTTTTTGTGAAAATGTTATATTCATTAAGATATTGCATGTACTTGCCGCCCTTATTTTTTCTACATATTACATTTTTTATAGTTATTGGATTAAATTTCTTTCATATTCATTTGAAGAAGAGTAATTATAACTATGTGTAAAATACTTTTATTATTTATAATTGTTACTTTTTGACTAATTTAAGATTAATTAATGTATTTAATTTCTTATATGTATGTACGTATTCCATTTGTAACATCTACTGACAAAGTTTTCCATTGTCAGTTTATTGAATTTGATGAAAATTACTGGAATTTGAAAAAAAAAAAAAACATTCTTGTTCGCTTTTTCCAAATATATGTTTTGCCAGAAATTTTTAATTAATTTCTGTGTTTTGTATATTTGGTAATTATTAGAAAATAACAAATCATGTTATTTTATCTATTATCATATAAAATAACTTGTTCTTGAAAATATATTTTAATATTATTAGGATATCCAGGTTTTTAGCATTGTTTAATATTTTATTTTACATTGTATGGAAATATTTGTTTGGCTTACATATGTTATATTTTTAAAAATATTTATTACTCACCTTGTGTTTGAAAATATGCTTCTTTGAACAATGTTTCAACTTCATACATTGTATGAATTATATATTTTAATAAATTTCTTATGGAAAATGCAATTCATTGTACTGTAAAAATAAAATTCATTTTCATCAAAGAATAAATCTTTTATCATTAATCAAAAACTTTCATGTTATGTAATTTTTTTAAAGATTTTTCTACAAATTTAAATTGTATTTTTAAACAGTCTATAGTACTCATATATATCATACTATTTTTTAAAATTTATATGTAATTCAATAAGCAAAAAATACATTAAAGACAAAGGATAATTAAATTGAATTTCTAAAGACTATTACGCCTTTTTTTATGTGATATTTTCCCTTAATATTGTATAATAATTACTATAAATTATAAATCAAAATTTTTTTATAACAAATTTCCTTGATTTGCATATTTTTCAATGGTTTGGAATCATTACTATATTATAGAATAAATATTATTGCCTTTACTTTTAATATGTTGGAATCAAGTCACACATATAACAAGGAAAACGTATAATAATGTATGTTTATTGAAATAAAAAATTTTATCTACACTATTAAAATCCGAAGGTAAACAAACGTATGTACCTATCTATGTATGTATGTATCTATCTATATGTGCGTCTATCTCCTCACGAACCGCATCGCGCAGAAACTCGCGGAAGGTACCAAAAGTTCGGGAATTTTCCGGGTCCATTTATATTCCGATATTGCAAATAGTTGAAAAGATATTAATTAAAAACCTCCAAAAAAAAACTGTTTTATTCGTGCAAATTTTAATTCGTCTCCATTGTTGCAGCAATGTTATTGTTACAACAGTGACAAAAGCAGGCGTCGAAAATCGGTTTTCAGCCAAACTTGGAATTTCATGGCCTTGCTGTGTTGACTGTATTAACTTACTCTGTTTAAAAAACAAATGCTTTTAACGTGAGACTAACTTGAAATGTATTATTAAAATCCCAAATTCTAAGATGTTTTACATTTTTTACAGATTTGTCTGCATTTCTGGGATTTAAATTTAAAAAAAAAAAAGTTATGACTATTTTTAAAGTAGATTGGTAAATTTTGTACATTTCTCAACACTGCAAAGTTAGACTTAGATGGAATACTGTAAAACTTCTTTAAAAAATTTATAGAATTTTGTAATTTTGAAATTTTTTTTATTTTTCTGCACAATTTGTAAAGGAAAAGAATTTGGAGATATTTTGGAAAAGATAATTTTAATGACATAAGTATAGAAATCATTCACATCGCACATACACCCTAAACCAGAAGTGCTGGCATCTGGAAGGGAAAAGTAAATTTCCATCGGATAAAGTTATACTCTTAGAGAAATCAAGTGCTACACCTGGCTAAGTGGAGGGAAAACATAACCGTCTGACGGGTCAAAGAAGTGGAAGAAATTTTGAAAAAGGGAATTTTAATGACAAAATATAGAAACCACACAAAAACGAGAAAGTAATGACATCGAGAGGGAAAGCGGAAATTTTCATAGGCAAAAGGTTATACCCTCGTAAAAGACCGTGCAGCGTCGGGCCATGCTGCCATAACATATGACACAATTACGTAATATGGCACTGAAATTGATTTAAGGCAAACTGAAATTTTATGACGTAGCTTTTTTGATTTAATTCATTCACAGATTTAAAAAAAAATCTTTTAACATATGAAAAACGTGAAATATATCCTTGAAATCATAGTTTTACAATTACATATGTTGTCGTCAAAATCCAATTTTCAGTCTTACTGGAATTTTATTGACTGATTCCTTCACTTTGATTAAAAAACAACTGCTTTTGATATGAGATTTATTTGAAATGGTTTTTTTTATTAAAAACACAATTTCTAAAACGCAAATATCTAGGTTTTTTTTTTTAAAATTTGAATTCCGAAAAGAGATAAAACTGTTTTGTAAGCATATTGGTAAATTTTTTACCTTTATAAAATAACTCTCAAAATCGACCCCTGCCAATAATAATTAATGGAGGTAAGCTTACCAAAGAATTCAAGAATTTGAGGGCTTATGTTGCATGGGCGGAAAGAATCTTTCGGAGAGTACATAGGCAAACATATTAATTGTGTATGTGATAAACAGAATAACAAGAACAGTTATACACAAAAAAAGTCCCGTGCAATGACGGACCATGCAGCTATATATGGATGGCAATTAATATTTAAAAAAAAAACTAAAACACAGTATTTTTTTTATAATTCATTACTAAATTTAAAAATCTTAAAATGTTTGCTTTCTATTGGATAAAATAAGATTAATTTGTAAATCATTAATCGAAATAGAAATTTGATCTTATCCTTGAGGGAAAAAAGAGGGGAAAAGAGTTTTATATACTCCAAAAGTCCGTACAACACCGGGTTAAATGAGGGAAAAGAAATATTCCTAATAAGTAATAGAATAAATTTCGGATAAAAAGAGAATATTTTAATGACATAAATATAGAGAGAAATCACTCTCCTAGAAGTGCTGGCGTCGAGAGAAAAAGCGGAAATTTCCATGGGAATAAAGTGATGTACTCGGTAATAGCCCGTGCAACGCCGGGCTAATCTGACGGAAAACAGACGCGTCCGATGGATCAAAGAGGTGGAAGAAATTTCGAAATAGGTTATTTTAATGAGATGTTAAAATGGAAGTCACAAACACACCAGGAAGAGTGCTTGCACCGAGATAGGAAGGGGAGATTTTTAAGGCAATAATATTTATGCACTTGAAAAAGCCCGTGCAACGCCGGGCCATGCAGCTAGTTTAAATTCAAAGTTGCCTACAAGAAGAGAATTAAAATAAGAACTTCTGTGGTAGCATTGTTATCAATCATAATATATACACTTGTAAAGGAAAAAATACTTTTATATTAACCAATAATCTATGTACACTAGCTGTTATTTTCTAATATTTACATAAAGTTTGGTGTTTGTGAAAATACATTTCAGAGTATTACTATTAGATGGATATCTAGATTAATATGATATTCATTATTTTATTTGGTTTACATGTGAGATGGAATTTTCAATTTAGATTTAAATAAATATTTTATGCAACGCTATTTTAAAAATATTTATTACTTTCCATTTTTAAAATGCTGCTAACAAATTCCAATGCATTTAAAAAAGAAAATAACATGAAGTTTTTTTAAAAAAAGTAAAAGGTTTCTTGAAAAAAATTTAAACATCAGTAGAGAAAATAGTACATTATCAATAAGTAACTTGCAGTAAGCAAGAATTAACTGAGTAACACATGATAAATAATGATATTTAGATAATATAACAATACACACATTGAGAAAATTTTAATAAGTTCAATACACAATTCTCGAGAATTCCAGCTACAGCAACATTTAAGAATAAAATATTAAAATGCATTTGAAAATCTAAGCAAATACATGTTATAGACATTTTCAAATAAAATTATTTACATTAATCAGCATTCAAAATAACATTATTCAAGAATATGAGAAATTTGATATTTACAACAACAGCAAATTTTAACTTTCAGCCCTGAATTTCTACATTATACAGGACGTTTCAATTATTGAAGAATATGTCTTGATTTTGCAAGCCATGTTTACTGGGAAATAATTGAAGAATTTTTTCCAATTTTCACAACTTTCTAAGTTATTGGCCGTCTGAGAATGACAATTGAGGAGAAAAAACAACGTATTGATTCATTAATAGATTTTATATTAAAATCCAAATTTAAGTAAACCCCCTTTTAGTATATAAATAATGTTTTAATCGTTTTATTTTAATTAGTAAAGTACAGGTTAGTCAACTTTTGAATATAAATACCTTTAATGCTAGATTTCAGCTTCCATACATGCATGACTAGGTATATATTGTTTTTTCAAATTAATAAAAAGGATGACTTATCTTTATTCCTCAATTTACATATGAATTTCAATATTTTATGAAATTCATTGTTTTTAATGATTTTGAGGGTAAAAATAATTCTCCAATATGTTCCATACCATTCTTATAATAGGGCATTTAATACAAGATATAATGAACTAAACCTTTTTTTAATTACATCGATGACTATTTAAAATGCAACATCATGAACAGAAAAAGATATTAAAAGCAAATTCATTGAACAAAATATATAAAAACAAGAAGGAAATAATTGAAACAATAGTCCATTTGACAAACGAAACTATATGTTATACATCAGTACTTCTCAAACTTTCACTATATCTGCAACCCAATATTCAATCAAAATTTTCATCGCCCCCCCCTTCCACACAATAATAATGTATTGAATTCAATAACACTATACTTTCACACTAAAGCTACATCAGGGCATTAACCTCTTAAGTGCCGCCGACGTAGATAAACGTCTCACTCAACCAAAGCAATAATTGCCCCGGACGTGTATATACGTCTTTCCGAAGTACGATCTTTTCTGTGCACTACTATCCATAAAATTATTCCGAAGGCTTTGGAAACAATAAAAGGTCTATGACAGTGTTTGATTGTGGGGTTATTTAAAGGAAAATATCTACCATTAAAAGCCATCAACTCTGCCAGATTGGAAGGACAGCATTCGGCACCATGTTTTACATATTCCGGCAGATTTACTCCGCTCAGCTGTTCAAAATATGATTCTGCGATTGCAGCACATTGTTGAATATGAAGGGTATCAATTAAATAGTTTTATTAATGTTATTTATATTTTTGATGCATATTTTTAAAACATTAAATAAGGCTATGTATATTACAGCGTCACCTACCGGTGAAACTTTGTTCTAATTTTGGTAAATTCCTATTATAGCCACCCCTTGGCGAAATTTTTTTTTAAAGTCGCGCCAAAATGGCGCCAAGCGCGTTTTTCAAAGTTGAGTTCAGGCCAACTGGGAAAAACATGGCGTCTTGTCCGAAGGAGCAAAAATGGAAAACATTAGAGCTTTAAGAAAATATACGAGCTTCTGAAAATAATAGGTACTTTTTTAACTTTTCGAGAACAATTGCATGAAAAATTAACTTTTCAAAAGTAGGAAACGGAAAACATTCCGGAAAAAAAAGGAATCGAAAGAGAAATTTTACAGACGTTAATAAAGCAAATTCAGCAAAATCTCGGCTTCTAAAAATCGGAAATGAAGAGCATTCTAATAAGTAAAAATTGAGATATAAAGATCAAAATCGAAAAATTCCTTTTTTAAATTTTGAAAAGTACGGATTTAAGAACATTCCGAAAAGAAGGAATCGAAGTTCCATTGAGGAAAACAATTTTTTAGACGTTCAGAACAAATTAATGAAAGATTCAGCTTCTAAAAACAGAAAAAAAAATTAAGGACAAAAAAAAAAAAACGGATATCGGAACGACAAAAATCGAAATTCTTTTTTAACTGCTGAAAAGTAGAAAATTAAGAGTTTAAAAAAAATAAATAAGAACAAATTAATGAAAGATTTAGCTTCTAAAAGCAGAAAATTAATGGCATCCTAAAAAAAAAAGACTGATATCCGAACGACAAAAACGGAAATTTCTTTTCAACTGTTGAAAAATAGAAAATTAAGAACATTCTAAAAAGAATAAATCGATATTCGAAGGAGAAAAATTATTAACTTTTAAAACTTTATGAACAAAATCCTGAATGATTTAGCTTCTTAAAAGACAAACACATTCTAAAATTACTGTAACGGCTTTTGCCAAACCACGTACCTTTCCTTACATCATGCGGATTTTTTCCTCCTTTCGAACGGCATCTTCATAATTTTAACTATTTTTTCCGAAAGCTCCATCCAATAATTACCACTTTTTTACAAAAAATTGAAAAAATAAATAAACCTTGCTTTCGTCTAGAAAACAATAACCGGTAATCGCACGTAATAACAGCAAAGCATCAAATAGTAACGGTCCTTACTACTCGTGCATAGTTAGTAGGGTTGCCGAAACCAACGTAATTAACGGAAATTACTAGTTGAAGACACCTAACGGTCACTAAAAATGGTCTTTAATTTTGAAGAATTAAAAAAAAAGGTTGCAAGCTTGGTGAAGTTATCGCTCAACTTGGCGACAAAAAAAAAGCACAAAATCCAGGGGTGGGCTATAATAGGACTCAACCCTAATTTTTTTAAAATATTAAATGTTAAGCATATCATTTGAATTATATGTGATTCAAATTCTATGTCATTTGGACCAATAGGACGGATTCCAGAGCCGACTGAAGTGGGCAACTTGTTACCTTCTAACCCTGTACTTTGAAATCACAAGTGTATGTGCATTTTTTCGTTATCATAAGTCTATTATCTTCGCTCTTCCCGAAATTGAACAAGAATAATTATTTATGATAAAAAATTACATTACTCATTGTGTTAATTGAATAAAAATTTCATTAAAGATATAATTATTTGATAGAAAATTATTTTCAATCATACCCGATTCATTTTTTTTCAGGATTTAAGTTACTATTGCGTATTTTACCACTATGACATGACAGGTGTTACACATCTTATGCGACTACTGAAAGGCTGGTTTAATTTCTTTCAGTACAGTTCCTACAACTTAGCCTCGGTCAGGCTTTAGGTCTCCTAGAATCCTGCCCCCTCCCTGCAATGCGAGGATTACGTTACACCACAGGAAAAATATTCGCGACATAGAAAAGAAACGAAACGAAAATTAGATGGTTCGGGTTCCAGCAGTGATGCTTATACCCAGTATCCCTGAAGATAGGGTGAAATAGAACAACCATTAGAAGAGTGACGCCTCCCGGAGGGAGGCAAAATGTGCGAGGTAAAGCCGTCCGAATTAAACCCTTTCGGGAGAAAACGTGGAGGGAGAGGGTGGAGGAAGAAACATCGATGGGCGAAAACGCCGAAGTTCCCCTGCGTTCGCAGGGTGAAAATGGGGAATGACGTCAGCTATTTTTCATCTGACCCAGTTTTAGAAGATAGTAGCGGAAGCGTGTGATGTAGTTCAATGTGTAAATTAAGAAATAGGAAAGAGAATCCTAGATACCACTTTTATACCAATAGGAAGACGCATTGGAAAGAAAAAAAGAATCATAGATGTCACTGCATTCTACATGGGATGAAAGTAACAAAATTCTATTTAATTTACTCCAGCGCCACCTAGGAGGATTTTGTTTGAAGAAAGTCAGGAGCGGGGGGGGGGTAGGTCTTTCTCTTCAATTTTATCATTGTTCTCCGTGGAAAATGAAGTACCTGAGTAAGTGTAATGAATATGTAGGAAAAAATATATTATTTGCTTTTCTTTCTGCGCATTTCAAGTCTTGAGATAATTTTTAGGGAAAATATGCTTAACAGAACCTTAAAAATTTGAATACACAGGAAAGACACATGAAACTAAAAGAATTTTTTTTAAATATTTCTCGCCATTTTTATAATTGAAAATGGAAAATAAGAAAATTAGTTTTTGTGAATGGAAATTTTGGTTCTTACCTACTATACCATCGATCAATGAAATGATGTCGCGAAATGCTACGATATACAACCGGGAAACCGTCCCTTATCATGCGAGATTTCTTATACAAATGTGTCAGAGTAAGCAATAAGTAGTATAAAAAATTTTTAAAAAATCACTAAATATTCGTTCTTTTCTAGGAGTCGTGAAAAATCTATTTCAAATCCAGCAGGAATATGTTTAAGAAAATGGTGGGGAAGAGAAAGGGGAGAATAGAAATCTAGCTTTTAAGCTGACTTATGGTATGCTAAAAGAAAACAGTTTTCTTATCACTGTCATTGAATACTGAAAACATTCAAGTTGTAAATTGATTTTTACAAAAAAATTTGAGAGTCCAATTTCCAATGATACGATACACATTTGTATTTCTTATTGACACGGCTCAATCACTTATTTATAGCAATGTCATATTATTCTCTTGTAATCTGGCATCACTTAATTTTGTTTTCTGTATTGGCAACACCTGGATGAGACAGTCTGTAAACAGCAATCATGTAACCTCACTTCTAAGTTATTAAAAGCTTAATTCTGTTCATTCAACTCTCATTGTCTTATTTATAGTACAATTTTAATAACTTAGAAGTTGTCTTGAATCGTTTCGTTTTCAAATTTAATAATGGAACAACTGCTGAAACCTGAAAGATTCGATATCGATCCCTCGTGTTCTAATGCGGAAACAAAATGGCGCCATTGGAAAAAAACTTTTGAAAACTTTTTAGGAGGCATAAAAATCCTTACAGAAGAAAATAAACTTCCTTTGCTGAGTAATTATGTAACCTCAAATGTTTACCAGTTCATTAATGATTGCACAACTTATGCTCAAGCTATTGCGATACTTGATTCACTTTTATAAAGAAACGCAACGTTATATTCGCTAGACATTGCTTGTCGACGCGAAATCAACAAAACGGAAGAAACTGTCAGTGAATATTTACAAGTTTTAAACCAATTGAGCAAAGACTGTGACTTTACTGATGTAAGGGCTGAGGAATACCGAAAGGAGTATATTAGAGAT
>BMAO01035729.1:0-18532 GCA_019973975.1 Trichonephila clavata | reverse complement strand
CTTTCGGCAATAGCTCTCGTGTCTTACTTTTGAAGTGCGACGTTAACTAAAAATCAAATCAAATCGTTGGGAAATTATAGTACTGCTATTTATTTGGATCTACCAGAGCTCCGATGTTAGATACTTTATGTAAAAAAATTAATTCAGGTTTCTTCATAGTGTTGTATTCATAAAAATCTACACCAATTTTTACAAATCGTGTAAGTAAAATTTATAGTGTGAGAGAAATGATAAAGATGTAATACAGAACATAGAGAATTATTAAGAGGAGCACACAGACGAATTTTATGTCAAATAAAAAAATTATCGTCATTAGAAAAATATTTTTAAAAAATGAAGTTTTTAGATGTATTTAAATTAATCTAAAATTCCCTGATGGCCGATAAAATAAAAATTCGCTGATAAAAAAAGGCTGAAGCTATTAAATTGTCTATGAAGAACTCCACACCAACTGATTTTGCGAATCAGTTTTTCACCTTGATGGTGACATAACTATGAATTGAAATAATGCTTTTGATTTGACGACTGAGTTAAAAAGAACTCACTAATCTGTTTCGATTCTTAGGTACCTCTTTAACCCCTTTACCAGTCAATTTTTTTACCCAAAATGTTTAAAGAAAGGCACATTTTTTATTATATTAAACTAAACACCATACTTAGTAAAATGAGAAAATGGAAGTATTTTATTGGAATTTTAAAGTTTTTATGCCATTTTTGTTTTAACTCTTCACACACAAAAACTCATTAATATTACCTTTTTGTAAGTACACTTTTTCATGCTATGAAGAATTTTTCATATATCTTAGAAAAATTTCTGTGTTCGTACTTTTTCAAACGATGTGTGTGTATATGTGTTCCTCTGGAGATTAATCCAAATAATCAGCAGATAGTTCTGAATTGTATACAAATTAATTCATCCTTTCCCAAAAAAGTGTTCTTGTTGTTTGTGTTATCCGTAACTTTTAAAGTGTTACCGGTCTGAATTCCATGACAGTAAAGCATATACAATACAGTAAAAACACAAATTTCGAGGATCTAAATTCCTGCCTTTACATACACACACATCATGGAAAAATTCTTGGTCTTCACCACAAACAAAATGCTAGATGAAACACATTTCAGTACCTCACTCAAACTGCAACATCTTTTCAAAACATTAGCTCTAAATTTAATATTTCCATAAGAATTTAAAATGCGTGCAAATCAAAGAAAGAAAGAAAATACTCTTCGTAGCAAACCATTTGCGGTCAACTTTCACTAGCCCGTACGGTGCATGGGCAAACGCTTAAGGGATTAAAAGGTTTCAGTATGAACATAGTACCTCTCTCTCTCTCTTTCTATTGGCCTTATTTCTTTTAAAACTTCTTAACGATGTATAACAGAATAAAAGTCTGTATTGGAAGCAGATAAAAACGTCTGAGAATTTCTGTAATAGTGAATATTCTGAATGCTTCTAATCAAAGTTTTGGAAATCAGGCATTATTTTCAAATTATTTTGTGTGACATAACTAAGTTAGTTAATGGTATTTAAGGTAAAAAAATCCCAAGTAATATTGAATATAATTTTTTCCACAGTTGTTGTGTAGTCTATATAACGTAATATGAATCCATCTTATATTATTCACGCATTTCCATATTTATAGCATACATATCTTCTAACAATTAAAAGATTGGATACAAAAATGCTCCGAAAAAGAAAAGATTGTTTTATTGTACAGTTTTAACGATGTTACAAAATTGCTAGCTCGTATTTATATGTATTTTACGTAAAGAAGTGTTCTGCCGTCACACATAGAAAATGCTGTTGATGCCTGGTTTCAGCAACTCGCTTTGTCTTTACATTTTCTGGAAATCCAATTTATTTAAAAGATAAAATTTGCATGATTACAATAAAAATTAAAGATAATTATATCATGGTGCTTAATGCAGCGTAATTTTCCTTACTGTAATCCAAATGCTCAATGTTATCACAGGGGAATCATTGCGTGTGAAGGAAAGGTTAGATACATCTACCTTTTCAAAACTCAGTTTTATAAGGAAATATTATCTATGATAAATTAATACATTTAGCTTCGTGTGGCTTTTATTTCAATTGAAAAATTTGATGGGTTTTTTTCGAGTTTTATTTTAGGTTTGTTTGTTATTCACTTATGATAATGCGTTTGGTTGATTGTGTTCTTGATTATATATTCCAATAAGCTCCTCTAAGCCAATTTATTTCAAACATAGAACTTTAATAAAACTTCTTCGAAAATTCATTCATTTTTTTAAATTTTGGCTTGAATTTAATTTGCACTGTGAAGCAACACGAGGGCAGTTGGCGACGGACCTCATCATTTTGAACTATGGTGAATTGACGAAGATGACACCTGAGCTAGCACATTTCTCTCCAAACATCCACACCACGGCAACTGGAAAAGTTTAAGCTTCGACAGATTTGACGTGCATCAGCTCCTCTACAAGGCGGGGTCCTTATTGTCACTAAGTTTCAAACTCGACAAGGTAGGCCATGACCTCTCGGCTACCGTGGTTACATTCATCTTTATAGTTATCCGGAAAAATGCTTTTTCGTGTTTCGTAAAGAATTTTTAGGGGCTAATAAATACAATAATATTGATGATTTAGTTAAGAATATGCCTTGTGTGCCTTTTGCTCCACGTTAAATCTATTGAACTCATAATCCTCCTGTTGGCGTGGTGTGGTAGTTTGGAAGTGTCGTCCTCGTCACTTGACTATGATTCAAAATTACCAGGTCTGTGACCAATAACCCTTGTGTTGCTTTATAACTTGACATTAATACACATTCACTCCCTCACTACCCCTTAACCTACATTTCTCCCTCATCCTTCAGAGAGGAATTCTATCAATATTATTCAACTTAGTGACAAAAACACAGATAATTTCCCTGTTATTTGCTATCCTGATGGTAGTAAAATTGTAAAATTGTTGGCGCTTGTGTTGTGTTCAGGACAGGTGTTCAATCCGAGCACTTACAATTTAAAATTCGTGATGAAGGCAAAGTTTTTGTAGTTGAACTTTTATGTTAAAACTACGTCACATTAAATGGATCACCGAACAAAATAGTGTCTCAGACTATCTCATCTATCTCTTTCCTCCTTGGATTCCCTTAAGTGTATTTCTTCATCTAACAACACAATAGTCGAGATCCAAAAGCAACTTAAAAGCCTAAAAGATAAAAAACATCTCAATAGATTTTGCATTTGTTCGCGGACACAGGCACGGGCGTTTTTGGAAATGAGTGTGTCGATTAGCTGCATAGGCTGCAACCAAGCGCAAAATTGACATTGCCATTAATATTCCTAAATCATTTTGCAAGAATATTACGAAAGAAAGAGTGGTGAAGTCTTGGAACCAAAAATATATCAAACCTCAAGTAAAGTAAGCGTGACAAAGAAATTTTTTCCAACCATTAATAAGAGGCTGTCCTGCCATTATTTTTATACTAATAACAAAGTAACCCAATTTCTAACTGGTCATGGCAACTTTAACTACTTGAACAAATTTAATTTAGTTTCGTCTTCTTCCTGTGATATTGGTGACGAAGAAAATGTAGAACATATACTCCTTCTGTGTTCCAAGGTTGAAAGAGAACGAAATATATATATCCTAAGACTGGCGTTCAAGGGACTTAATATCAATTGGTTTTCGAATCTTCTTCAAATTCTTTCCACCAATACCAGAAGTACTTTTAAAAAGTTCTGTAAATTTGTTGTGAGTATTTGTAATCCTTCCTAATCTCAAAGGATTTTCCCCTTCATCCCTTTGTATTGGGCGATTAATACTTACGTCTGTAAGCCCTGTGTGATACTTAGTGGGTGCACGAGGATTTTATAATTGTTTTCAATAATATATATATGTATAAAGTAGGCATTTTAGATTAATAAATCAAGTGTAAATTTTAGCAGGTAATACAAATTTAAACATATTTTTTTTCAATATTTTCTAGTAACTTTAATAGGAATAAGCTTATCTATATTATACAGATCACTTCTTCCCTTCAGAAAAATAAATGTTTTAATAAAATCTTTAATTTTTGTGTCGAAACTATGACCCGAGTAATGACACTTTCTGAAGAAATTAATGAAATACATTTAGAAAGTAAAGAACTTGTAAATCTTCAGAGAAATAAAAAATAAAATAAACACTATCTTTTCTGATCAGACTCATAACTGTCAACTATAAAAAGAATGACGGAACATGATAACCAAGTCGTCACGTGTGTTGTGAAGTAACAGTGTCACCAGTTGCGTCACGAGAGGTGTATCCCGAGTAATCTCTTTTAATGAATGAAAAACCTTCCATTGAAAATTCCAGAGTAACAGACAAGGTCCGTAATAGTAGGATCCGGGTTCTGAGACCAACGCCCGCTCAAGTGGTATGCAAACACAAAGGTTGTGGTTTCTGTGTGTGTCCTGAATGATATTGACAGTGGATAAGAAGTTGGTACGTCAAAGAGGGGAAAAGTTAAAAGAAGGTCAACAGATGAAAGTACAACCGCTGTCTCATCTTCCCTTGTTCCACATCTATTGTTTGAAAGGAAATGCGGGTCACACACGGGTTTTAATCCGACGCCTTATTCAAAGCTAGGGGGGGAAAGTGAACTTTGGGAAGAATAAAAGAAACAAAAAAAATAAGAGTTTGATCCTGTCTTTCTTAAAAAATCTTCTGACTAAATGTTTATTCAGTGTATTTACATGTTCTCCTTCGTCGTTTTGGGGTCAAGTGGCTTTTGCGAGAGGGCCAATTCGTTGCACCCCAAATCGCCAGATGTCCCTTTAAAAGAGGAATAACTGGATTTTTTTTATTCATTAGGGACACAAGATTCGCTAATTTTTTTCTGAGTGAGCATAAAAAGCTAATAAAAAATCGTGGGAAATATTTTACCTAGAGAATTGCCTGTGGTTTCTTAGTTTATTTCATTGTTTATCATAAGTTGTATGCGTGGAGGTTTCCATCTTGTAGGGAATGACATAATTACCATGACGTGGTGCTTAAAATTTATTACAATGTTTACCTTAAGGAAATTATTTCCTTAAGTTCATGCTTGTTTAGTAGATGAGCATGAAGTAGCAGTAATTTTATTTCTTCAGCTATAAGTAAAAAAAGGACTACATACAACATACATAAAAATTTTAAAGTAAGGATTAAAGTTAAGTTTTTTTGTTGTTGATCGTACTATTCTCTTTTGAAAGAATTTTAGAAATTCTTCCTTTTATTCTCTAGAATTCTTTTTAACTTCCAAACAGTTAGAAAAAGTGGAATTTATTTTTTTCCTCTAGACAAAAAAAAAAAATACCAATAGTAATATTAGAAGTTCAGTTTTTCTAAAATAAGATATTCGTTCAAATTTTCCATTTGATTCCGTATGCGATCTTATGCTATAAATTATACAGATCATTATGACATAAGTGTAATTATTTGATTAATATTGATTCTTATTTTTGTTCCACAGAGATCAAATCTTCCATCTTCTCACGAGCTCACGATCTCAGGTATTCAACCTCACTTCCCTTTTTGTTGATGAAAGGAAGGGAGATGTTGAGCCAAATCTCGCTCAGCTGCCAACCCCCCAACCGCATTACCAGGATGGGTACGGAGGCAGCCAGTCACCTCCGGGAAGTCGCTTTTCACCTGCTGGATATAACAACTGGAACACCCCAACAAGCGATAAACCTTCTTCCCTTGGAGGTGTTCAGCAAGATCGCTGGAGACAGGTTGGCCAAAACCAAAATAACAATAGACAATCGGTTCCTGGCACACCGAGAGGACCTTACATGCCCGGCGTGGATCGCCAATCCAGAGCGCAGGTCTTCAATAATCAGCGAAGGACTATGAATGTCGGAAGGAACCCTATGGTAACACAAAGGTTCAACTACAATGAACACACTAGACCAGGAGTTCAAGATAATTATGGATTGTATGGGAATCGTGGTGTCACACAACAAAACGTGATAGACCCCCAACAAAATATCCCATATGGAAATCCTCAGAGGTTTGGTACAGATAATTTTACTCGGTTTTATGCCCAAGATGTACAACAGCAAGATCCTTATCAGATACAGCCTCCTCAGACACAGTATAGTGGTGTGAAAGGACAAAATCCTTACACTGGCGTTACTTTGAGGCCTCAGACGACAGGAAATTGGAAAGGTTCTCCCTCGTACACCGATAAAACTGGCACGAGCAATCCAACTCTGCCTGTATCTCTACAAAGAGATAGCTCGAGATCGCAGACTGTTAATAGGAGAGAAAGGTAAAGTATATTGTTTTAAGTTAGATACATTCTTAATTAATACCCTTGCTCTGAAGACAAGTATCTAGAATATGTAGGAATTACATACAAAAAAAAGTTTAACTAGTACCAGTAGCGCACACAAATATTTTTTAGTGGAAGGTGGGTAGGGTCCATGGTCGAAAGTCCTCCAACTCGTATTATATCTCAAGACAAAACCAATTGATTCTTTTGATTTTGTTGATTTTTTTTAACAAAAAACAGTAAAAAATAAATTATTGAATTAATAATGTGCATTAATTCATAAAATAAATTGTTAATAAAATTTTACGTTATATATATAGGATTATCATCAATCGAAAAAAAACACAAGGGCTTTGGGGGGGTCCGGACCATTAGAACACCCCCCTTGTGTGCGCCATTGACTAGTACTATTTAGTACACACCATGTCAAATTTCTAAATTATTATTTTCTAAAATATTTGTTTAGTGCTTTAAACTTCATTCATTTGATTATTACTATCAGAAAAAAAATCATTCGTATAACCTTTATATTCATAGCCGTAAGATATTCTCGAATGATGTTCCTTCTTTTCTAAAATTACCTTTAATATGAGTTTTTATTTTAAAAACTTCTGTTTTTATGCCTGTTGAGCTACTGAATATCTATTGAACAATAAGGGCCGATCCTAGCAGGTGTGCAGCGCGTGCACCGCACACAGGTGGCCAAAGCAAGGGGCGGTCGCAGACCGATATATTTCTATCGATCAAGCACAATTTTTTACAATTTTCTCAAGATAAAACTTATAATAATTTGAATAAACATGCTGATTTTTTAAAAGTTACTGAAAATTCAATATAAGTCCTAACTTTCTAATATCATAGCATAGTTAAGAGAAAAATAGAATGTTAATGCTTAGGGTGTTGGTCCATTGTTCATTAATGTCTACTCCTTACACACACTCTTCATTTGATAGCATTCATGGCAGAGCCGGCAATACCGCAGCTGAAAAGGTTTTCTTGCTCATCAGTGGCACTGTGGAACAAAGGCATATCAAAAAGGATTTTTGCGAAAGCTACTGTATGAAAATATCTAATATGGTTAATGTTATCTAAGAAATAGAGTTGTTTAAATTCAACATGCATTTGGGTAAATTAGAAGTTTTTGATTTAATAATGGCCTTTCAATTTTGAAAAACAAAATAGTTGAAAGAAGTGATTTTTGTGTCTATTTGCATTTTTACTAATGTTTTACTTTTTACTCTTAAACAGGTTGATGAGTTTATAACATCAACGTTAAGGGGGTAGGTTCACGAAACAGGATCTGTATCTCAGTAAAGTTAAAAATAGGTATTTTTGACGAACATTTATAAACATTCTATTGAATAAAAATCTCCAGTTTTTTTACTGAATATTCTTTGAGCCATAATACATACTTTATAGGATGTCTAGAGTTATTTTTTAAAAAAATATTTTTTGCACAAATCTGGTTTTTTTTCTCCAAAAACAGTGAAACTTCATGATATTTAATGCTATAAATTAAGTCAGAATATTTTTTTTTGAAAAAATCCCATGATTAAAATATGTATTAGAGTGGAATTATTAATTATGCAAAGTTATAAGCTGTTAAATGCAGTAGTTTGGGAACAAATGTTCATTATATGGTAAAAATGTTAGTTTTGAGAAAAATAAATTTTACTAATGGATTCAGTAGACTTTGACAGAAGGTAAAACATTTTCAAAACATTATTAAAAATACTTTTACTGCACGTAAAATGATAATTTTTGCACCATTAGAAGCGTAGAAATTCATACTTTATTAAAATTCGAAAAGTGAAAAATGTGTTTGGGGGCCGAAATTCATGAACCTACCCCCTTAAGTATTAGTCAAAATATTAAAAATTCTCTAGAGGGTCGGCATATTAGGTCTTTGCACGCACAACCGACACCCTAGGATCGGTCCTGTGAACAATACTAAAAATTGAAATAACTAAGAATTAGTATTAAGAATTATCCATTTTCTCATAACACTTAAACTACTTTGGCAATCCATAAAAAGATAAAAAAAAAGTCATTGTATCTTATTTAAATAATAATGGTGGGACTTTGTCCAAACTTGATGTAAGTGAAGATCAAACTATATATAATTTGAAGCTTTTTTATATCTTTGAACACGAGATTATTAGAGATTCCCAAATCTGATTTATATAAAAAAAAGTTGTTTCGTGCTGAAAACAATTCTACAAATACTCTATGGACGCATAATGTAACTGACATTTCTAGTCATCCTTTTATCTGAGAAAATAGTGGATTTTTCTTAAAAATTATAAATGCATTAAGATTGTATTGGAAGATCTCTTCTTGAAAAAGAGGTGTAAATCTTGGATGTCCACTTTTACAAATATTTTCTTAATGAATTAAGCACTAATGCTCCTTATTAAGAAGAAATATAACGTTTACATATCATTACATGTTTCAACTGATTAATAGTTCAAATGGTGGTTGCATTATAATGCATGTTTTTTATTCACTCAAATGTTTCAAGATTTCATAATTTTGCAGTATTAATACTATACAGAATATTTTGATTTTGCAGTTCTTATTGGTGCTGGTTGTGTAGAAATTACACTTCTGAAGAAATTGATTGCACTGTATTCAAAAGTTATGGTTTTATTATGCAAAGTATAATAGCTCATATTTCCTTTTAGAGAGAAAAAGAGTATTTTAAATTTTCCTTAAGAAACAGAGGCGTAGCTACCACCATATGAATGATACGAGGCCCCCAATCTTTAGGGGCCCCAAAATATGTAAGTGAAAAAATCTTTAAATGTTAAGATGCCTCAAAAGAGAGCCCTAAGTTTGTATACAGGGCCCACACAGAACTAGCTACGCCAGTGTTAAGAACATATTCATATTTGCTTCAATAAAATTTCAAATTAAAGTCACATACTCTATGAGTATTTTCTTGGCCTTTACGAACTTTTATCAGCTCTCTGTTGGTAAGGATTTTAAAATAACAAAGAAAAAGTTTTATGCATTCTTATTTTCAACTCTATAGTAATAAAGATGAATCCGAAATTTTTTTTAAAAAAAATTGTAGAGACAAAACGTTACTTTATTAGTGATACTACTTCTTCGAATAAGCAATATTGGAAACATATTCTTTGCGTAGATTTTTACAGAGAATAAATTTAATCATCTAAAAGTATAGTTATTTGTTCTATTTCCGTACCATTTTTCTTCTTCGTTACTTGAATTTGTGCTTTTTTAAAACTTGAATTGATATAATCTTACGTGCCATTGTTTTCGTGTGAATTAAAATAAGGAATATCAGTGTAAATTTTATTTACCAAGACAGCTCCATTAAATCATAGATTTTAACCATGAGACTTATAAATAACTTGGTAACATAAAATAAGCTAAGTAACTCTTTCTATATAGTATTCTTTTGATTATATATCACTATTTAATAATAATAATAAAATGTGCAATAAACGTAGAGGGAATGGAATCAAATCACTTCCTCACTCCCTAAAAACTCCTGCATTTTGTAAAACTTATCTTTGATACCAAAAAAGCGAAACAAACTAAAAAAGAAACTTATTATTTAAAGTATTAAACTAATGAAATCAATAATTATTTGTTGGTATTATTTTTACTTACAAATAATATAGTTCAGCATATGATATAAATAATGTTTAAAACAATAATATAATCCTCAAAGTTTTTCTATCTTTCATACTTTTTTCCACATATTTTCAAGCTTTTCTGTTTTGTTTTGTGATTTATATTAGTTATTAACTTCCAAGCAATTATTGCAGATTTTTAAAAAAAGCTCAAAATTTTGAAAGTGTTACGAAAAAAATTTCTTTTTCCCTCCATTTTGATACAAGACGATATCTGCATTTAAAAAGAAATTATATACGATTAAATTAAAGATATATATATATGTATATATAACTTTAATAAACACTCGATTCAAGTGTCCATTCATAAAGGGTATAATCAATTTCATTTTAAATGTAAATCATCTAAATTTCTTTGGAAATTATTTGAATGAAATTGAAAATCAATAAGACATTTTTTTATCTCATTAGGAGCATTTATTGAAAAATAAAGTCAAAATATTGCTATTATTTTAAAAATCTTCTGAAAATTTATTGTTTGTTGTTTTTGTGTAATCTGTCACACACACAACTGCAACTAATCCGAAAGCATTTTTTTGTTTCTTTCATAAACTAAATTTTTCAACAAATATTCCTTTTCCCCGTTTGATTGTCTCTTTCATCTCTGTTTTTCATTTGTATACAAAGTGATTATAATTAAAGTTAAAGCTTCAAAACGCTATAAAAAAAAGAACCACTGATCACACAGAATGACGTAAAATTTAAACGGAATGTTATTGATGATAGGGGAAAGCGTATGGCATAAGAAAAAAGTATTTCCAAATTTATGGCACTGTAAACGTCAGAATATGTAAATGAAAATACCCTCGACTCATGCACCGACTCATTTCAATTGTTACAAAAAGCCAGGTACACACACGTCTTTTCTCCATTTCACGTCTGAGAATTACGCCATGACTGTCTCATTGAAGAACCGCGTTTTGCTTGTAAATCCTTTTTACAAGAATATTGACTGTGCACCAAGAGCTCTGCAGGAGTACTGGGCATTCAAGGGTGTGAAAAAAGGAGTTGGTTCGATGACTGCCCAGGGTCTGGAGAAATTGATTTAAAAATTCGAAGAGACAGACAATCTGAAAGAGGGAGGAAAAAAGTTAATTCTACGGTAGTAGAAGAAGTGGCCACAGCAGTACAGGAGGGGTCGAGTGGTAGTTTGCAACTGAGCAATGCTCCGAGAATTGCCTGAAGACTAGACAGGCCTGTGAGCACAGTGCATAAAATTCTAAGAAACATCCTGCATTGCATAAATAAAAAATTAGCCATGTGCTAAAGTTGCTTCCTTATGACCTGCCAGCAAGAGAGACTTTATGCTTTAGAATTTCTTGTTCGCATGGAAGTGGACAATGAATGGCGTTGGAAATGTTGTGGTCAGACGAAGCCCATTTCCATCTGACAGGATATTTCAATACACAGAATTGCCGAATATGGGCAACAGAGAATCCACTAGCAACTCAACCAGTACCACTTCATCCTGCAAAAGTCACTGTATGGTGCAGGTTTACGGCATCATTTATCATAGGGCCATACTTTTTCGAATAGATGGTGCTTTTGGTCATGTTACCGTTTCCATCACGTCACTGGTCAGCGCTATGAGTGTCTTTTGCGCAACTCCGTCATTCCAGATCTTCAACAGCGTGGCTGTGTGGATGGGATGATTTTTATGCAAGAGGGTGCTAATCCGCACATTGCAAATCCAGTGAAGCAGCTGCTGAATGGGTATTTTGGAAATGCTAGAGCTATCAGCCGCTATTTCCTTACAGCCTGGCCGCTTCTATCACCTAATCTTAATTCGTGTGATTTCTGATTGTGGATGGCTTCTGAAAGATGTTGCGTTCAGTGATCTAATTGTACACTTAGCTGAAATGAAGTTACGCATTGCGCAACACATTCTGAACGTGACCTCGGAGACACTTCGATCAGTTATGGAGCATGCTGTTTCTCGATTTAAGCTTGTTGCAGATAACGGTGGACAACATATTGAACAGTGCCAGTCTCACGAAACTTAAAAAACGGTTTTATGGAAGCTTTTTTTGCGGTTTTTGGCCTCGGAGGAAATTAGTTAAAATCCAATTTTTCACATCCGATGTGATATGACCTTACCGTGGTGGGTGGACTTACCTAACGAACAGTCTTGCACATTGAACAGCACACTTGGTTTAACGTGTAACTTACACCTTAGCTGTTGTTTTATGATTCATTGTCATTTCTAATCAAACCCTTTTAAATCATGATGATTACAGCACCATCTGTTACCAAATTTGGAATTACTTTTCTTCTTATGCAATACGCTTTCCTCCTTCTTTAATAATATTCGGTTCAAATTTGAGGTCATTCTGATCAGTGGTTCTCTTTTTTATAGTGTTTTGAAACTTTAATTATAATCACCTTGTACATACTCTAATTTATAACAAATGATGATCTTAAAACTACATAATAATTTTTCCCCATTTGTTCATACTAACTCGATAGTTGACGAAAACAAGAATTTTAGTTCTTTCAAAAACCGCTGAGATGGTCTCGATGAATCGTTTAACACCACCCTTCAAAGTAACATGAGGCTTTTTGGCGATGGATACCATAATTTTGAGCTACCGTCAAGTCACGAAGACAACACCTGAGCACGCACACTACATCAGTCCCTCTGCACAGCAAGTTTTCAGTGGCACCCGTCGTAAATATTCTGAACCATAATTTGACACTAGGACGTTTGAGAACTTGGGCCCTTTCACACATGTAGACCCTGTACCTCTTCATAAAGGTAGGCTCCACTATGACCTACAAAAGTAGACAGTAAAAGCATACGTTGTCTATACTTGAACAAACCTGAAAACAAGTAAATGTGTATGACTTACAAACGCAAAAACCGGCTAGATCGCTGCTGCCATTTACCTGAATGAGTAGTAATAGTGTATGGTGGTGGGTTTTTGCCTGTACACGGACGACGGTCATCACATGTAGCCAGTTAACATATAATTCGAAATTCCCAGTTTTTCGGAAAATACAACTGGAAATAACATTTGATGTTGAAATTATTCAAATCATGATCTTATTAAGACTGAATAGGAAAACAAAACGTGCCCCCCATTGTGGCCCAGTAGGTCCATGCCTTAAATCCCTACTTAACACATATAGCACCCACCATAATTTCACAACCATGATTATTCGGTTACAAAGACAATTTCGGAATGGCCTCAAAAATTTTTTTCCTGTAACTCAGTTTAATAACGTTTAATAGTCCTTAATTCATTTAAAAAATTTCAAACGTTTAACTTTCGCAGTCTTCATGCATGCAACTCAAGTTGCATAATTTTTTTCACATTTTTAAAAAAAGGAAGAACTCTCCAAAGAAAAAAAAAGCATCGGCCTATTGAAAAATATCAGACTTGTGGAAAGTTTTATGCAAATAATTTATCATAATTTAGATTAAGAAAACTTGATAGGAACCAAACTGAAGCACAATTGAGAGCAATCAAGCTCAAAATATCCAAGTATAAAATTATAATGATTTTCACTGTTTTAACTCTGTCAATTTCATTCGAAATGAGAAATTCTAACATTTTTATTCGAGGGAATAAGTAAATTACATCCTCGCAGGAAATGAACTTGATTCATGCAAAATCACGATCAATTGACATGCAATCACATGTTTTCTACCAATTAGTTCATGCGCCTAATTGTTGCTAGATTTTATTATACTTTTAGCGGAAGGGTTTTTTTTATTATATATTATTATTATATATATATATATTTATATATAATATATATAATAAAAACCCTATACATATATATATATATACTGGTGTCCAAAAGTTAAGCATAAATCGTAAAATGCAAAAAACATGAGTAAATATTCGTAAAATTATTCCAAATTTCTTGCGGATATTAATTGGGCGAAGAAGAAACATTGGGTTTATGCAAAACTTTTTCAGTCCACTACGTCCTGCACGAAACACCTGCGCATGTCGGAACGCGTAGAAACCGATTCACGCAGCATAGGCACTTCAGACAGGTTTTGTGCAACTGTTGTGCGAAGGAACGTTGTTAACCATCAAAAAAGGTGAATGATGGCACAAAAACGCCAATTGGACAAAAGAAGAATCGTTGGAATGCTGGAATCCTCACGATCACAAACCGAAGTATCTCAAATTCTGAATGTGGACCAGTCTGTGATCTCAAGACTGTGGCAGAGGTTTCAAAGAACAGGAGATGTTCCCCGACAACCAGTATCAAGTGGACCAAGAGTCACAACCCCTCTCCAAGACCGATATCTGGTAATAAGTGCGCGACGACAGAAGGGCAGTACTGCCAGAGCACTGGGTTCGGCGCCCACAGTCGCCACAGGAATACGAACTTCGAGACAAACTGTTTACAGGAGATTCAATCATGCTGGCCTGTATGCCAGAAGACCAGCAGTTTGCATTCCCCTCACATCTGCGCATAAACGCGCTTGTTTGAAACATCAACATTGGAGTATGGGAGAGTGGGTCAATGTGATGTTCAGTGACGAGCCCCTGTTTTGTCTGAGTAGTGATTCTCGGCGGGTAACGATATACAGAGAACGTGGAACACGTTTTGAACCAAAAAACACAGCGGAAAGACATCATTTTCCATCAAGGGGATTAATGGTAAGGGTGATGGACGGCCGCACAGACCTCCATTTCTTTGACACGGGGTCTGTCACTGCTCAAAGATACAGAGACGAAGTTCTTGAGCCTTTTGTTCGTTTGTTCGAGGTGCTGTCGGTCCTGATTTCATATTCATGGATGATAATGCGCCATGTCACCCAGACGGTGCTGATTGATGACTTCCTTGAAACGGAAAACATCCAGCGCATGTCGTGGCCTGCGAACTCCCCTGATTTAAATCCTATCGAGCATGTATGGGATATGCTCGGAGACAAATTGTAGCCCTTTCGCACCACCAAGCTCCGTACAGAACTGAAGAGACTCTCCAAGAAGCTTGGAACCGTTTGAGCCACAACTCATTCATCATCTCATAGCAAGTATGGTAAATCGCTGTGCAGCGTTGCCTGGCTGTCAGAGGTGACCACACGCCTTATTAACTGCAAGCATCAGTATTTTATTAATGTTTCTTTCAATTTTTCTTTAAGGTGAATCCTTGCAATGCTCAGTTTTCTTTCAAACTGCTACTTTGGATAATAAAATTAATTATTATCATTCTTTTGATTTGCTTCCTTATTTTATAACCATTTTACACTCGCATATCACGTTTCCGCCATTCTGATTACAGTTCCTTCTTTATTCACATAATTATTCAATTATGCTTAACTTTGGACACAGTATATACATATATATATATATAAGTACATATTTGTTTACAATATTAACACACATAAATGAAAAACGCACTTTAATAAATATATCTGTATTACATAAGAAAAATTAATAAATAGGTATTGTGAAAATGTTTTGAGAGATGCGTAATACTAGCTTATTTGACTGAGAAATACGTTATTTCATTTTTCGTGTGATTGTTGTGAGTATGAATTATTTTCAGCTTATATTCTACAAAATCTTTCGACACTATAACTCTGTTTCTACGACAAGAGAATTTTTAAATTCATTATAGGCATATAATCGAGATCAAAGTAAATTTTTTTTCGAAAGCTATTCTCTCAGAATTTGAAAAGAAATCCTCCGAATGAATAATTGTAATTCAGCAATCATGATTATGATATTGAAATGAATGCGTAAGGAAAAGACACTGAATTAGGCGTATTATCGAGAGAGAGTGGTTAATTTATATAAATTATGTTTAAAATGGAGGGAGGTTATATTTCAAAGAGCGACCATACTGCTTAGATCTTAAAATAATGATTGTGATTAGGATCGATTGATTTTTTATTAACGGCCCCCTTCAAAAAACTTGAAGACTATTCGCAATGAACCTCGTAATTTTAAAACTTTGTCAAATGTGTATGACGAGGACGACACCTAAACTGGTACCCCACGTTCCAAACTTACACACCATGTTACGTCAAGGCTTTGAGCCTCTACAGATTTAACGTGAATTGGCCCCACTACACAGCGGGCCCTTTGTGGCAGCAGGACAAAGTCACGACTCAGCAGAGCATGAATTCGTGATCATAACCACTCGACTACCGCGAGTGGTGATCATAACTACTCGACTGGCTTACGAGATTTTATGCATAAGAAATCTATGCGTAAAGGAAGATGTCCTATTCTGTGTATTAAAATGTTAATTTTATCTGTTACGCATTTATGAACGTTATTTTACACGTTACAGGAGGAACGAAGATGTCGAAGTGGCTTGTCAAGTTCGATCCACCTATGTACCCCCTAGAGCTGCTCTGAGTGACAATTCAGAATGGAAGTACATTGTCAACGTTCCAGAAAGAGATAGAAGGTTCACGCAAGTGGTCAGGGTTGACATTTGCTTGTAAGTGTGTTGAGTGCAGTGGTGTTTTTTTAAATTCATTTAATTAAAATGCATCATGCTTAATTTCACTACGCATTTTTTCTAGCCAAATTCACTAATTTAATATATTTTTCACAATGACCATAAATGAAAACGCTCTCTTCATATTATACGTTTAGATAATGTGTTAATAATGATCTTACTGTTATTTATTCTATTATCTGGTGAAAATGATACACGTATTAAAATGGTTCTCAAATCGTAATTATGTAAAATGTTGTAAAATCTAATATAATATATTGTAATTTGTTGTCCCTTTAAAAATAAATGCTGGGAGCTGATTGTTAGATTACATTAATAAAACGCACAGCATAAGCTCTTTAAAGTAAGAGAAATATTTATGTGGTTTCCCTAGTTTACCGCCACTTCGGAATTTATTATTACCGTACAATCCGGAGTATAACGTGCAAATTTAACAAAAAAAATTAAGATTAAAATTTATGGACGCACGTTATATGCGCGCCGGATATAAATACGTTAGCTTTAAACTAAAGAAAAAATGAGCATATTAGATTTCTACACATACCTAAACACAATTTATTTAAAAGAAATGCATACCTTATGAGCTTTCATTTTTGAATAACAAGAAAAATCGCCACATATACGTCTTCCATTATATCTTCATACATGTCATCGAATTCCATTTCATTTTTTCACCATCTCTATTACTTTTACCCATAAATATATAATCATCTTACCTCCATCTAGATTGTTATATATACTACATTTTTAAATGAGAGAGAGAGAGACTTTTTAATTACGTCAGGTTTAGTTTTATATATTTCATACTTTATAATCCATTCAGATGCTACACTGCTGGCCACCGTAAATGCAACACCAAGAATGACAAGAGATAGCACAACAAAATTTATTTTGTAGATAACATGTTGACCAAGTATCAAATGATTAATCTATAGACTTCTGTGAAGTGTGGTTCCTGCCAGAATCAGTAGCCAGAGTAGCCCGCCATTGTTGGAGATCACCGCTGCCACACACCTGGCATTGATTCAAAGAGACTTTGGATGTGTTCTTAGGGGTACAGCAGACCAAGAAGCTTCCACACGTTGCCAAAGTTGATCTGGTGTGGCAGCTGGGGGTGAATCTGGGTCGATCGTTGAGCAACCATGGACCCCATGTTTTCTATCGGCCAAAGATCCGAACAGAGAGCCGGCCAGGGAGACAATTCAATTTGGTGATTGACGAAGGACCTTTGGACAATGCGTGCTACTTGTGGTCGCGCATTATTCCTGTTGAAATTTGGCTGTAGCCAAGCCTGAAGGTAAGGAAGGACAACTGGCTCCAACACCTCGGAGATGTAGCGCTGGCTGTTTAAAGTACCGGCAATGCGTACTAGAGGAGTGCGAGAATGATATCCAATACCGCCCCATACCATAATACCCGATGCAGGACCAGTGTGGCAGTGCATAACGCAGCTGTTCAGCATCCTCTCTCCACGGTGTCTCCAGTCTCGAATCCGATCATCGTGGTGTTGCAGACAGATGCATGACTCGTCAGTAAAGACAACTTCATTCCATTCTGCCGCCACATCCTTCTTCCATCGTACCATTGGTGGCAGAGACGTTTGTGGTTCTGCGTCAATGATAGAGCAAGCAATGGACGTCCTGCGGACAGACCACTCTGCTGTAAACGGCGTCGAATGGTACGCGCAGACACTGAATGATGCGTTACAGGCTCAATGTGCTGTGCTATGGTTCGTTATATGACTGAGCGATCCGTCACTTACATGCGCACAATTTGCCTGTCCTCGCGTGAAGTGGTGCACTGAGGTGGATGAGATCGACCACGTCAGTCCGTCGTACCTCCTGCATCCAACGGTCACATATCCGCATTACAGTTGTTTGGTTTCGTCCAACACGACTACCGATTTTCCTGAAAGATAATCCACAATCTCGGTGGTCATTATCCTTCCTCTGTCGAACTCGGATACTTGATCAAAAGCTGATCGCTGTTTTTTACGAGACATAACTGATCGTTTTTTGAAAAAACCACAAGAAAAACACAATTGCCGAATTTGAAATCGTCGAATCTCCAAGCCTTAATAAGCGCTTTGAGGTGGTCGGCACAGGCGTGCGTGATGTGTGTCTGCGCTGAAATTCTATTCATTGTATATCTCACC
>BMAO01035728.1:0-24780 GCA_019973975.1 Trichonephila clavata | reverse complement strand
CAAAATAAAACATACTTAATAGCTAAAAACTTATATAATTTTAATTACATGCTTAAACATTTTTAAGGCTTTGTATTAACTGCATATTCGTTTGAGGGGTGTGCGACACATTGTGGCAGTGATGAAGTTCACTTCTAGAGAAGCGATATTTTCTAAAAAATTAAGTAAGAATAAATAAAAATGATTAGCTTTAGGTAATGCTTTTTGTATTTTAGTAATTCAGTTTTGTGGGGTATAACTCTCTGGAAGCACTTTTCCAGAGAGCCAAATCCGCAATCATTACACCAGAATCGTGTTTCCTTCCTTATCTTCTTTCGATTTGGATCCTTATTTGAAAAACACTGTCTTGTAGGATCACATTTTGCTGCAGTAGAAGAAATATTGAGTATAAAATGTTCAATAAGATGGGCAGACATATCGAATGTAAGTGGCCAGGACTCTTTTGTCCAAACGCTGCATCGTCATATTTATAAAAAAGCTCACCAAAAACTTTGATTCGAAATTCTAAAAATTTAATAAGTTTTCCGACTATATTTTTACAGAAAAAAGGAGTTCTAGAGTACCGTCAAGTAAATGTAAAAACAGTTTTTTAATAATACATTTTCAAGCATTTTCGGGCTGTGTGATGAAAAGATATTTTCAGATCACATAGCGATCTACACCAATCATAGTTAGTAGTAAAAAAGTATTTTTGGCTTTCGGAGTATATATCTCAATGATTTTTTATATTTGAGTTCGATCACAGAAGTTCATGAATTCCTGCTGATGAAACACAATCTATTTACTGAATTGAGTCCAAACTGTCTTTTCTCTATATAGATTCGGGTTTGACAAAGAGATGAAGCCGAAATAAACTTATCCCAATATGTATTCTGGTATAAAATTAAAATGCACTAAAAAAATTATCTCTCATTATACTGGGATGTGAGGTTTTGGAGCACTAGTACCGCGTGTCCGAGATAATGTCGGGCACGGCAGTAAAAGGTTAGTAAATAAATCGTATTTTATCAGATTAAATTCTCTAGAAAGAAAATGTTGAATAAATATTATAAATTCCATTTTAGACAGCAGGGTTTACCAAACTTTTTTAAGTAGACAATAGTTGACATTTTGCATACGTATCTATTTTTATAAACAATACAGAACAATGTGGAATAAATATTGCTCATCAAATGCGTTATAAATTCTATGTTAGGAGAGAGAAAACAACCCATGTGAATAATGTGCTTCACAGTGCAATGTAATATTGCGTTTAATCTCTGATTATGTACATAAGAAAATCAATTTTTTAAAAAAATTCGAAACGCGTGGTTCAATTTATTTATTATTTATTCAGATTAGTTTCCACATAGATGGGATATTAATACGATATGCTGCTGAAATTTTAAAATACCTTTATATACTGTTTTAAAACATATTCCGAGCTCATTTACTAAACGATTCTTGAATTGTTGAATAGCTATGAATTTTTCTCAATATTTCCATCACTGTGTGTGTGTGTGTGTTCAGATTTTCCTAATTTACAAAATAATAGTGCAATAAGAGAATCGTAGACATAGACCTTTAATTCAATAAATATTCTTTTTAAACATTTATGAATATATTTAAATGATACGATGATTGATACAAAGTTATGGAATTATAAAAGCAGTTTTGAAAATAAAATTTTAAAAAGGATTATTTAATTTTTAATGTTATTAAGAAAACATTTTAAAATTTCCTTACTGATAAATAAAAAATTATGTATAATTCGTGTACGTTTGTATATTTTGTATATTTGTATAGAAAGAGAGGGAGATAGAGACTTCTATAACATAAGAAACGTCGCAATAAAGAGTTATACGAATGGAATCACAAAATCAGAAATATGTGAGGCGCATTTATAGAGAACACAACTCTAACAATATCTTAAGAATTAAATGTGTGTTTGGGAATAAAAAATAGAGAAAATTGGCAGTTATAGAGACTGCGATAGAAGTGAAACTTAGAACTTTAGTATTAAAATTTGAAATTTCATAATGTTGAAATTAAAAATGTAACACATCACTCCGAGCAACAACTAAATGCATGTTTATATGGTTTTTTGTTATTCAAATATATTACGGGCTGTACAAGATCATGAGAAAATATAAATACAATTCATTTGAAATAATAATTAATATGCAATCATATTATTTATGATATATTGTATTACTTAAATTTCAATGTACTTGTATTTTAACATTATTTTAATTGTATTTGCATCATTGTCATCATTAATTCAACATACTTAGACTTTTGTACTTTCAATTATTTCATTTTTTTCTAAAAAAGATAAATAACTTATGGTAACTAAAGTAAGAAAGGAAAATATTTGATTCAAATTTATCCAAGTATTGCGTAAAAACCGCATCGATCGTCGTTTTATATTTTGTAGTACTGAGTTTTCGATCATTGGACATATTTAAATTAAGTGTTTCGTTTAGAAATTCAATAAGTGGTAGATTTTTATCATCTGCAAAGTTAGTATTGAAGTCTCCACTAAAAATCATCGGTACACTATCTTACATTTTTCGCCAAATCTTTTTTCGAGTATTTCAGAACCTTCTTTTGTATAAATCATCAAATTTTCAAAAATAAATTGTTGTATCTGTCTCATGGATTTTTCAGGCGAAATATAAACGGCAACCATTAATATGTATTGCACATTCTCGGAATCGCAACGAGCAATGTACGAGTATATACATATTGAACTTTTCCCTAAATCCATTGAATTTCACTTATAAGATATACACATCACTATACGCCAGCTGTATAGCTACATATACTGCTATAAGCATGTCAGTGACGCGAACGCACGATATTTTACCCATCCAAAATGTGTCTAAGACGAACAGCACACAGTGCGTGCGCCAGTCAGAGTATGTCGGTGACGCGAACCCATAAGATTTTCCCCTACCAAAAAGTGCCCAACGCCGCTAAAAAGGTTTTCACTTAAAAAAAATCGACATATTTCATTGGCTCCTGTTTGGCCATGATGCAAACTGTTATCCTTTGGGTAGAGATTTAAAATAAAATTGCTTAAGAATTGGATGACGCCACTGTATGAAACTAAGAGAGGTCGAAAAAAGTACATAAAAAATTCAATGAACCGGTATTACGTTAACATAAGAAGAATGTGGGGAAAATGGATGATTGCTTTAGGGGCAAGTTCTTCAAAAAGACTGAGGATACCCTCCTGAAGAATTGCTTTCCATATACTGTGCAGTTGGAGATACAGGAACAATCACAAACAATTCCAACAACAACACAATCATGCCCCATTTCGAAGATATTTGGTGATCGCGAGAGCCAGGTAATTTTTTAATAAGCTCGAAGACAAGGAGTAAAAAGACTCGCCAAGCACCTCTACCATCATTGAGTTAAAATGTGTCCAAAGGAAGGGTAAATTTCATGAGCACCATCCCGCTGACGAGTGCACGAAGATAATCGTTGTGATCTCCTCTCCATTGGAAAGACAATGCATACTTTTAACTCTGGCTATAGGGCTATTTGGCGGATGGCACTTAGAAAGGCCGCTGTCATGGCCATATTTGTACTTGCTATTGAGGATCATCAAAGTAAGGATTATGTCTGAAAATAGTTCTACACTAGTCCTTGAGAGTTCTAGTTCAATAAATCCGGGACTACCGCTTAGTGTGTGCAACTGTTTTAGTGAATACGTGCTATGATTTCCATGACATTAGCTCTGAGTCTGGCTCGCTGACCAAAGCAGCTATTGGGTTCCTTAGTATACTTTTTATCTTTGATAAAAAACGTAACTAACTCTGAGCTCCAAATGGATAATCACTTTGTGTTCGTGTTTTGTCGTTTCTCTTAACGATGTATGGACATTGTTCACCCATTAATGCTTCAAACCAAAAGTCGATCCTTCTGGCAATTTAACGAAATTGCTTCCTTTATAACAATTCCACATTGTCTTTTAAATTGTGTCATCTTTTTCTACTGTTCGTGAATCCATTTACAGGGTATTACTTGTGGGAACCACATTCCCAGGAGAGGGAAACCTTTTTATTGGAATGTCTCCTGATTCATGTACACTGTGAGAACACTTCTTTGCAATGCATAGGTATTCACACAACACACAGACACACAACACGACACACACACACACACACACACACACACACACACACACACAACACACACACCACACACACACACACACACACACACACACACACACACACACACACACACACAGTGTTTGTGTCCATTTATTTTAAATATTTACTGGCTGATTGCAGTGTATAACAGTGCTTTTCGAGAAATTGTTTCTCCAGAGCAGCGTACGATGAAATTGAGACATTTCTTAAATGATGCTGGAAATGCATAGCTTGAAAATACAAGTACTCCATATGCTCTAAATAGTCTTGTCCTTTAACAAAGAGGAGGAGGAAGTGATTCATTTGGATACAACTTTATCCCTCCTTACCTTCTTCTTAACCAGTTGGTGGCCATCATTTGTTCAGGAGATATAGCGTATCCACGGTAGCCCAGTAGTCAAGGCAATGGACTCGTGGTAGGAATGCCATGAGTTCGAGCCCAGTATCGCTGAATAACCGCCGTGTAGGGAACCGATGAACGTTAAATCTCTAGAGAGCTGAACTGTCTTCTCTTTGGTGTGGTAGTTAGAAGAGGTAGGTGCCTGCTCAGGTGTCGTCGTCACTTGACCGTGGTTCAAAATTACGAGGTCCGTTGCCAAAAGCCCTCGAGTAGCTGAATAAGACTCCATTTAGTATTCACTCACTCAGCAGATATAACAAAACGCGAAAAAAGAATTTTCTGAATACACACACACACAATTCAGATTTTAATTAAAAGGAAATCTTAGAATGACTGGAGGTATGACGCTTCATTTTTCTTTATATACATCTAGATCACAGAAATTCAACTCTTCTGGAGTTTTCATTTTATATAGTTGCAATTCGTATAAAACAAAAGTGAAAAAAGTGCTAAAGTAATTTGAAAAAGGAACTTTAAGTGTGTTTAACAAAGAAAGTATTAAAATGGGGTAAAAGAGAATTTGTAAATATATTCATTCTTTTAATAGTAATTAATTAACCACACAATGTTTGCTTTTTTTAATTAAAATAAAAATTAAAAACATGAGACTTATATAAACTCGTTTTATTGAAGAATTCAAACAACGGTTTCTTCCCTTTTCCATATGTATGTATTTTTACCGAATGTATGTTTTAAAATCGATGGTATGGTTAAGAGATGAACTTGATTTTACTATATTAATTTTTATTTTGCTTATCTCGTATGTTAATATATGGTGCAGTTGTATTCCTTCTTATTTTTTACCACACTTTTTAGCGTAAGCTAAAAACTTAATAGCACCTTTATTCATTTTAGGATTTTTGTTTCATTTAAATATAACTTATTTAACATAAACTAAATTTTTTATAGAATTTTTTTTATCTACGAGGTGTGACAAACAAAAAAAAAACAACTAGATTTATCTAATAAATCATTGTTCTAGTAGAATCAGTTCTCCGTGACATTATCTCTTTCAAAGAAGTCCCATTCATCATTCACTTACTTTTGCATTTAGGTCTGCCATTGCTGGTAACAGTTCTGGAATGAGGGTTTTGGAAGGCCTTTCAGGATATTCTCCGTTTTTGCCCGAACCAAAGTAAAATGCAAGTAGCTCTTTAAGCAAAATTTCACTGTAGGAAATTAATAAAAGAGAGCCACAGGGAACCAAACCAGGTGAATAAGGAGAATACCCCATCATAGCAGTGCTTTTGCTGGTCAGAATTGTTTGGAAGATACGGCGGTATGAGCGAATGCATTGTCTTGGTGCAACAGCCATCCATCATTCCCCAACTGTGGCATTTTTTCCCCTAATTTTTTTCACGAAGATTTTTTAGTACTTCGATGTAACTGTGTTGATAAGCAATCTGACCTTCGAGTACCCACTTAAACATCAATATTCCATTAATTTCGAAGAAGACAATTAACACTGTCTTGAATTTTGATTTTGCCATGCATACTTTTTCGGGTTTTGGGGATTTTGGAGACTTCCGCTGCAGCGACATCCAGCAGTATCTTTGTTCTAGCTTATTTAACAAATTCAAAATGAATTTAAACCTTCTACTCGTTTGCATAGATTGTAGTTTTCTATTGGATTTAAAAGTTCTAGAAATTGAAGCTGACCGTGGTAACACGTTAAATCTGTCAAGGCTCAAAGTCCTCACTTGGGTGTGGTAATTCAACTGTCACTGTTTTCACTTATTATTTTTTTCTTCATAAATCTTTTTTTTAAAGAATAACACATTTTTCAGTGGAATATCAATTAGGTAGGATAAGGGAAAGCAATTATATTTTAAGTCACTTATATGTTCCGCCTAACGTGATATAAGGATATGTGCTTTACAAGGAGGAAAATCGAATGAGTGTGTGGGTGTTTATCAACGTCGCATTATAAAGCAACACGAGGGCTATTGATGCACCTTGAAATCTTGAACCTCAATCAAGTGACGAGGATGGCATTTGAGCTGGCACCCTCTTTCCAATCTATTACACCACGCCAACGGCAGGACTGTAAGCCTTGACAGATTTAACGGCCATCACATTCCTTGTTCCCGGCAATTCGATCTAAAAAAGCCCCTTCAGATTTAGGTAGAACAGAATGAGTATTTGATTCCATGAAGAACAATTTTAGCTGGATATATTTCATTTACTACTTTTTCACGCGGAATTTCATATCCTTTGAAAGAAGGAGCGTGGTAAAGGTAACCTAGTAGACAAGGTAATGGACTCGTGGCTGACGTGTCATGAGTTCGAGCCTAGTACCGCTGAAGAAGGGAGTGGCACGTGAAAGTCCCGTAGGAAAGCGATGCACATCAATTCTGTCTAGAGCTCAAACTTCCTCCCGTTGGTGTGGTGTGGTAGATTATAGAAAGGGGTACAAGCTCAGGTTTCATTCTCGTCACTTGACTATGGTTCAAAATTACGAAGTCCGTTGCCAAAAGCCCTCGAGTAGCTGAATAGTGCAATGTTAATATTTACTCACTCACACACTCGAAGAAGGAGGAAAATATACTTCAGCGAAAATAGAACTGTTTAACTTGGAACTTTTTGACAACAGCCTTTGCAATGGTAACCTGGATGTGTACGATTTACGCCCGTATTCACCACTAACCTGATCACCGGTTAGAGGAAGGAAACCTGGGTTTCGCCAAAAGTGTGATTCACCATCGCAAGTTAATAACTTGACTCCGGGTCAGGTTAGAAAATTCTAACCTAGGTCACAGCCGGGTGAGTTTTAACCACGCATGCGCAGTATGCGATTTTTCGAGTGTTTACAGTTTTGAAACTGTTTAAGTTCGGATTTCTTTCAACTCTTATGATGAATTTTTTAAATTTGTCCAATTTCGTAGCTACGTTATTCAAAGTATTCTACATTATCTAGAAGAGAGAGGATATTAAGAAAAAATGAATAATGTATGTAAAGAAATTGACGGTCTCAAAGTACGTTAAAATTCCTTTAATCCCGAAAAAAATGAATCGGGTATGACTGGAAATAATTTTCTATGGAATAATTATATTTTTAATGAAAATTTTATTTAATTAACACAAGGAGTAATGCAGTTTTTTAACAAAAATATTTATTCTTGTTCAATTTGGGGAAAAGCGGAGACAATAGATTTATGAAAACTAAAGTATAACACATATACTTGTGATTTCAAATCGTTGAAAAACGGCGTCAATAGCAGTACCACTGTTAGTTGTCGAAACATTTCAATTTGTGTTCATTTCTAGCTTGAGTTCATCTTTCAGAAAAGTTATGAGCGGCTCAGCTTCTGGCAAACTGAAGTTAACGTTAAAATCACCACTCAAAATCATGGGAATCGAGTTATAGTTTTTTTTTTTTTTAAAAGAGCAGAACCACCTTCGGTATACGGTAAAAGTGCAAAATGCAGGAAATCTTTAATTTTTTTAACTCTTTGATTCGGAGAAATGTATGCGATTACCAAAATGACTGTCCATTTTCAAATAAGCATTCTGCCGCACATATGTCCCCAATATATTGACCAACCATACCCCGAGCTATAAAACAATCTTTTATATTTATATCTCAATTATGGGAGAAATTATCGCAAGTTCGACTTGCTTGGTGGTCAAGCCACGAGGACCCCGGTGCACGGCACCACCTAGCCCATTGGTAGTTACGCCACTGTACTTTATTAAATTTATATAAGATTTTATTTATTACATGTCCTAAAACATTTTTAAATAAAACTATTGAACAGAATCGGAAATAAAGAACTGTTCTGAAATATTTAAGGAAATAGAATAATTTAAATCACATTACACTATTCATTCCATTATTCTTTTTAATTTCTCTTTTTATTAAACTGTTTAAAAAAGGATGTTGATGCAATTTAATATTGAGGAATATCACAGAAAATTGTTTTGAATGAATAGAAATATATATATATATAAAGGTTTCTGTCTTAACTAAAACTGATATTTTTATAAAATTAATTACTCTACAAAATTCGGAATTTCCTTATTTCGTACTCATTGAAGATATTTAATTATCATTGTAGATCTAACAAATGAAAAACTGATGTTCCTCAGCCAGAAACGAAACAGCGTAAAAAAAAGCAGTTTCTTTGTATAACTAGAACGTCCGCCAGTTTTTATGTACGTGAACCATGGGTCGGGCAGTAAAAGAGGGGTCAGTTGTCATATAAATAGTCTTAAAGTTGGTTGTAAACTGGACCCTCAAAGAACAAAAATAGAATGGGAAAGAGGGGGTTTCCTGTCTCGAGCTCGGATTGCACTTGGAAACAAACAGAATATCTGTCTCAACTGTTGTAGAAGAGGCTTGTATGATTCTGTGATACCATTTTCTTTCATCATGACAGCTGTCAGAACATAATCATCAGAAAATGGAATAAAGTAAACGCAAATTTGGAAAAATAATAGCATGGGGAAAAAAATTTTTACTTCAAAGTCGAGAAAATATAGAAAATTAAGAAAAAAAGGCATATAATTTATCTTTTATGAAGGAACTATTTACCTTCGATCATTAAGACCTGCACTACACGAGTACTTGGCCTTTCCTTTAGAAACGCCCATTCCCCCCTCCCAAAAGAGGGCGCTTTCATTGCTTTAGAGTTGGGATTTCTGTCTACGGGACCCTAATTGCTACTAAAGTTGGACTCCTAGACGAGGCTAACGAAGAGACACCCCAAGGCGCTGAATTGGTCAAATCAAACAGCGCACTCTTCCCCCGACTTCCTGTTACGCATTTCCGTCCCTTTCCACGAAATAACTCCAACAAATATCGAACAACCGAGAGTAAAGATGTTACACATCAAAAGCTATTTTTTTTGTTCAATTTTTTTTTATTTCCATAACATTGACGGAATTGTTTTGTCGTTCGTGGATTCATCACTCCGTCTATGTCATTAAATGTCCGTGCTATTTCACTATATGCTTCGTTTTTTAAACAACTAACCGCATGTTTCTTTAACATGCAAGTGTTCCCTTTCTAAATTGCGTAAAATAAACTTTGAAAGTATTCATTTTGAAGAATAAACATTGAAAAAAAAATATGCAACTGTTCCGATAGAAGTTTAGTTCAGATCACGGAGAAATCAGCCGAAATCACGGGGTTTACTTCGACCCATGAGAATCGACCAATAACCCAAGGTTAGGAAACCCGCATTCAAGTAACCTGAGGTCGAAAAACAGTGGTGAATTGAAGTTCTAACCTGGGATTAGTTTTAACTTGATTGCCGGTTACTTAACCCCAGGTTTCATCGCTGGGTCAGGTTAGCGGTGAATACCGGGTTAGTAGTTTAAATATCTTAATGTGGACCCCGAACACTGATAAAAGATTCAACCGTAATGTTAGATATACGCAGGGCCGACCCTAGCAGCGCGTGCACCGCACGCGGGCGGCCAGAACAAGGGGGAGGCCACTGGCCGCATATAATTCTATTAATCAAGTAAATAAATTTTCGAATTTCTTAAAATAAAAATTATAATAAGTTGAATGAATATATGTTGAATTTTAAATAGTTATTGAAAAATCAAAATAAGTTCCGGTTTTCCGATGGCATAACACAGTTTAAGAAAAGTAGAATGTTAATGCATAGAGTGTTGGCCCATTGTCTATCAATATGTCTACTCTTTATACACATTCTTCATTTGGAGCAAAATTAGTGGAAGAGCCGGCAATACCGCCATGGAAAAGGGTTTTTTGTTTGTTTTGTTTATCTGCGGCACTGGTGGTGCACTGTGGGTCGATGCTTAACAAAAACGATTTTTAATAAAGTTGTTTTACGAAAACATCTTTTATTCTCATTACAAAGCCTTTTTAAAAAACACTTCAATTTTCACTCAGTATTATTCATGTTAGTAAAGTTTTCCGAAATTTTAAATTTTATTTTATGTTGGTATCTACTTAAGTACTGAGTTTTAAAAATTACGGATTCAATGCGATTTTTTTTTAAAGAACCCAAAATGTAACGATGTAATGTAATCAAATAGGCGAATCAAGAGATTCACAACATAGCACTAAGAACAAAAATAAACCAGATGCAACAGATCATGATTAGATTTTAATAGAAAAGCATATATTAAAAGATAATCATGATATATATAGTATAGCTTCCTGCTTATAAAAATACTCCATCTCCTAGTTCAAGAGTAATTTCATATCAACTAATCCATTTATCCCAGACATGTCAAACACGGGCCCACCAGTACATAGATTGCGGCCCACCATGACTTTTTTCTTTACATAATTTAAATATTAAACTTTTAAGGTTTTTCATTTTGAAAATTATTTGAGTTAAAGTTTTTTTTTAAATTTACAACATGTTTACTTGTTACTTATTCTTGTTTTAGAGATCCTATTTAATTAAAAAAATAACCTTCAGATCAAAAACTATTTTTTAAAACATTTTATTAAAATGTTTGATTTACTTTTACTATACGAAATTAATTTTTATGAGATTCTTAAAAGCATTTATGCATTTTTCACTGTTAGCAGTTATTATACAGCAGAGAGAGAGGGAGAGAGCAACTTGTCTCAGTGGACTGTATAAACTGTATTTCTCACATAATTTATGCGGTTACATAAAAATCCGTGTGGTTAACAACACGTTACAGGTCATTTACCCCTTCTATGCCGCTCTCATCCCCTATGTTCCTTTTGGTCAATGACCACGCACTTCCTGTGGGCAGAGGGACTGTCCGTTAACACCTCATTCTTGAATTGGAGAATATTAGAAAGACAGTGTAAACATCAGACAATTTATCGTGTGCGCGACTTATATTCCTCTTTCTCCTGTCTTTGGAGTGTCCAATCAGCGGTGAGAGGCTGTAATTGTGTGTGTGTGTGTGTTGTCGGTGGCAGAGATGGAGCATGAGTGACCGTTCTCTTCTCTAATGAGTCCCGGTTCAGCCTAATCAGTGATTCTTGTAGTAATAATGTCAGCCTAATGAGTGATTATATAAGAAAAGAACCAGGGACCTCTCTACCAATGTCTGAAAAATCGATGATTACGACAAGGGAGGCTTGATGATATGGGAAGGCATTAAATGAGACCGTCCTCATATACAAATTTCTTTGAAAGAGACATAGGGACTGCTGCAAGATATAGGAATGAGATCTTTCAGGGAAATATTGGCTCTACTTTCATTTCAATGGATGATAATGCGAGGTCACATTGTTTCTGCAAAATGAAGATATTCGCCGGGTGGATTGGCCAGCCAGATATCCAGACTTCAACCCTATGCAGCATGTCTGAGATGCTCTAAGGAAGGCAATTGCAACTCGCAAACTCCTTTCAAGGCCTAATAAATAGATGACTGATGAGTGGAACCATTTGCCCCAGAAATTCATTAACTCCTTTATTTTCAGTATAAAATCCTGATGGGAAGCCTGTTATATCTGCAAGGAGGGAGCCATACCTCCTATTAACCACATATGTTTTTCGATTCTGCATCCGCTGGTTTATACCTTCCGACGAGTGTTACGCTCGATCTTGTGGATGAATGTTGAAGGGTTATTATTTGTATAATGTCAAACCTTTGCACAAACCAAATTTCGTTTAAATCTGTCCAGAATCTCTAGAGATAATCCGACAAAACCTAAAAATTTTCTTAATTTTAAACACATGTGAATATATTTTTCGTTTCACGAGATTTATGCTCAGCATTTTTTTTAATTATTAGATTATATTTCCTACGTAAATACTGTTGCCTAGTATATCTAATTATAAAATGTTTATTTTTATTTTAAAGGTAATATTTTTGTTTTGTTTATTATTCTGTTAAAGTAATTTGTAGCTATTATAAGCTACTAGCTGTCGAAAAAATAAAGTTCTGAACTTCAAATTTTATTTATGTTTCGCTTTTTACTCTTATACAGGTATATTAGATTAAAACGTCAACGTTAAGTATAAATCAAAGTATAAAAAAATTATCTAGAAGGGCGGCACATTAGGTCTTTGCACGCGGGCGGCCAACACCTTAGGATCGGCCCTGGATACACGATAGAAATTTCGCAAATTAAGGACAAAAGGACAAAGAGATGACAAGGTCAGATGATGCACTCAGGAATTAGAAAGAATAAGTTTGTCATCTATCATGGCAACACCATTTTTATATCGGGAAAAAATATTGAAGGATACAAAACTTGAATATATATATATATATATATATATATAACACTACACAATTAACACTTTTTGATCATGAATATTACATGAACATTTAAACAATACTGACACCTGGGACATTATCTCTTACCAATCAGCAACAAAATGGTACATCGGAACCACCTGAAAATACGTTTTCGAGCTATGAAGTATACAAATAACAAAATAGAATATTTTGGTGTAGTACCTGTGTCTGGCAAAAGTTTTAAGTCTTGAAAAATTTTAGAATGACTCGTAAAACTCGTAATGAGAAAATTCTTTTTAATGAAATATCTATGTTAAATGTGTTGAATCAGTGGTTTCTAAACTATGACACGTGGTACGATTTGTAGTGGTACTCTGTTTTACAAAAGATATTTAATGTTATAAACCACACAAGATGGCGCTTAAAACAAGATTTACAGCGGAAAAAAGTTCTGTCTCTCAACACAATTTTCAGTTTCGCAGAACATTCCAAGTAGAGTGCTCCCAGAATTACCCATGTTCTCAAGTAGAGGGAGCTACTTCACGTTGAAATTGAAACTACCGTCGGTAATGAATGAGTAGAATACTTTTCAACAACTGCAGAACTTAAATACTTTTGGAAGGCAAAGAGTTAATTAAATATATCTCATTAAAATTATTTTAATTAATTATAGGAAATTCGTTCTTTTTATCGCCACTCTCTGTATATCTTTTCTAGATTTGATTTATGAACAAAAATAAGACTTGTTTATTTTGATAAAAGTTTGTCGGAGTTTTTTATTTCGTATTATTATGAAATTTTACTCGTATATCAAATTTCTTCTCTGAAAATGTATGCAATCTCGTTTGCAAATGAATAAAGGTTAGTGAAGGAAGTGTGAATTTACCAAAAAGGAAATCGAGCTGCAAATTAGAATTTTGTCCTAAATTTCTTAACCCTTAGGGAACGACACGAAGGAACTGTGAGCGCGTTCATTTTAATTTATCCTTTACGTTATGAATGCACTGCGCACGTCTATCTGGATATTTGACTTTTTCAAACGTTATAAACGTGGGCACCTGTTATAAAGTAGTTATTTCTTTTACGAATAAATGACAGCAGTAAACGGAATGATAAAATTTCGAATTACAATTTTTCACGAGAATTAGTACTTTATTTTTAGTTGTGTGAAATGACGCCAATTTCAGGCTTTCGAGAGAAATCTAAATGCGACTGAAAAGTGACAACATCATACTGTATATTAGGTAAATACATATATCTGTTCTAAAAAAGTTTTAATTTTTTGGTGCTAATTGTTTTGATTAAGTAATTAGTAATTATATATTAATATTTATTATTTATGTTTTATTATTTGGATTATTTGATTACGGTAAAATAAAAAAAACTACTCTAAACTCAGGTTTCTAAATATATATATATATATCAAAAATATACACAAAATAGTTATAAACCTAAAATAACTATAGTCATGAAAGTATAAAGTCTTAGCCACATTAGTACTAAAGCAAACTCCTGGCCTTAGGAACCAGGATTGCCAGTTTAAACAAAGTTTTGCGGCCAGCCAACCTTCACCTGTATTTGCCAATACTCTGGGCCGTAGGGAAAGTAAGAAATTTCTAGAAAAGTTTAACTGGTTATTACAATTTAATTTATCTATTAATATGAAACAATAATGTTATAGCCTATAATTAATTACTATAATATGCTAGACAAAGCTAGAACAGTTAGATAAAGACTTACCACGTGAGTACGGCAAAACCATTTTCCCGGGGCGACAGAAAGGTGAGTATTAGTAACGCATAAAATTAATAAGTTTTGATAAAATAACATTAAGTCTATTTTTTTCATTTAAAAATTGTAATTTTGTTTTAAATTTTATAGAAAATAAAAGTACAACCCCCCCAGACATATACAATTAACTTTAAATAAAATGTATTATTGTTAATTTGCTTAGTTTGAGTCGCTATCTATCGATTAACTGTACAACTAATAACATATTCCTTATATTAAACTGTTATGTGTACATCATTTTATAAAGCTAGCAGGGTACCCATGTTCCATACAATGTTTAATAAAATTATTAAAATTTAAATATATATTAAATTTAGCACTAACTTATTCTTATTATTACGATAAATATAATTGGAAATAATATTTCTACGTATAGATATAGATAAATTCGAATTCCAGTAAAGCCCTTTAAGAATGTTAAAATTACAATCATTTCTTTTATCATAAATATTGCTATGTAACTGCATTACTATTAATTTTAATTATGTTTAAATAATTGGGATAAAATAATATTGGGGTTAACATTATTATTTTTACTAAAAATAATTAGGTCATCTATGTATCTGAAAATGTAATAATCATTATTAATAGTATATTTATACTCGTAAAAGTGTAAATATAAATTAGCCAAACTATTGCTAGCAGGGCCACCTGGAAGCAAACCTTTAGTATATATATATATATACAATGTGAAGTGTATTGACCATTCTTCAAATTTTCATACCACGTCAATGGGATGTCTTTGAGTCTCTACGGATTTAACATGCATCAGTTTATGTACACAACGCATTTTCAGTAATACCCGAACTCAAGCGTACTATTTTACAATGCTAGACACGAGTTCGTAATCATAGCCACTTGGTTACCGTCGTCACACCTATTCTTGTGTGTGGATGAACTCCACTCCTCCTCTAGATTAAACACGCGGGATTGCTAAAAAAAAATCTTCCACCATTTCTTACTATGCAAGGCAAAATGCCATTGTTATTTTTAAAAAAAATACCTTTTATGCTTTTCACTGCCACTCCGGTAAAAATGCAATCTAGATGGGAAAAAAAGTTGAATATAAGAAAATAGTGACAGTTTGAAGAAAGCAAGCAAGATGTAATTTAACAAATCTTCTAACAATCCTACAAAAAATTAGAAACCACTTAAGTGAAATTTCGATTTCCATTTTTCTGAATCTGAAGATTTAACTCATAATTTTCGTTTCCTTGCATTGATACTACTGAACCTCGATGACGAATTACATATTATTTGTGGTAGAGAAAAAGGAAAAGATATAGTGGTTCCGATGTTTTATGTGTAAGTTGTCAAGCCATTTTGAATATATTAGCTAGGCAGGGAAATCTTTGAATGGATTTGTTTCTTCATTTACATTTTAGCCTAAATTTTCAGTTTATATTGACTTTTTTGTGTGATCCTTTTCTTTACTTATAATTATGTTTGTTTTGTCTTTTGTGTTATTTATTTTGCTAAAAAAAGATAATATCAACAGTTTGAAATAGTTGTTTGATAATGCAAGTATATAATGTTGAATAAACCATTGCTCAGTTTGTAATGCTTTTGGTTGAACGCCTAAAGGAGGATTGGAAGGAACACTAGCCATAGTTCAACAAAACCATCTAATTTATTCACAATATTAATCACCACTCAAATTCAATCCATTCAGTCTAAGAGAGGCATCCAATTAATCAGTATGCAGACAATAAACGAGGTACGCGAGATATGAGAAAACTTTAATACTAACCACACTTACTCAAAGCAATAACTTTGAATTCTTAGCTATTTAATCTGGACTTAATCCCAGTGACAATTCGTCACCTTAAGTAATTTAATTATCAAATATTAAATATCCGCGATTCACATTCAATTTGATTAATCTCTGCTCCGATACCAGTTTATCCTATATCTCTCTCTCTAACCTGAAATCCTAAGCTATATATAGTAGTCTTAATAAACATAATCACGTCTTCTTCGAAGAGAAGCTTTATAATAAAATAATTTTTAAGGACCATAAATTCCACAAAAGGACTATTAGTAGAAGGAGTTCGGATAGAACCATCACAAGTTCTCGTCAATGACGTAGATAATTTATCTCTCCAATATGAATATTTTTGCCTCAAATTTGAGAAGTAAACATTTTAAATGTATTTTTTAAATAAAAGTTGTAACTAGGATTTCAAAAGAAATTTTTGTGCAACAAATATCAAGAGTAGGAATCTTCAAAGCTGAAGTCCCTCATCTTACTCTACATTTCACTATGTATAACTTGCCATCAACTGTTAAGAAGCAATTAGTTTTTGTGTTTAAGGTATCCGACTACGCGCGCGCGTTTGGAATCATGATCTTACAAAAGCGTTCAAATGAATAATTATTAATATGTCACTTATTTTAGAATACACGTATAAAATGGTTTTATAACTATTTTTACAATAAAAAAATTATAAAATTTTGGCAAAAAATTAACATAGAATTACCTGTTTTTAAAACATTCTCTTTTTATGGAAAAGGCTTATTCACTGCTGTTAGTAAAAAATGCAACACCATTAAGTTTTCATCAGAATTAAATGATCATTGCAGTAAATGTGAGTTATAAGATGTTATGTAAAATAGTAAAGTTTCAGAGTCACCGCGCATGCGTGGCGTGCGCAGCGCCCTCTGAACTGATGCTGAATGCGCATGGAGGGCTGTAGCTTAATGTTGAAAGTAGTTAATGATTATTTGTTAGTGGCAAACGTTTAGTGAGACCATAAGTATGCCTCCACGACAAAATAAGGAGAAATTCCAACAACATACACGGAATTTGAACGGGGTAGGATAATCGGCCTTGGAGAAAGAAGATTTTTCTATCGCGAAATAGGAGCTCGTGATAGCGGAACGGTTCAACAGTGATGCGAGTTTGGAAGCAATGAATCCACGAGCACCAAAAAACTAGAAAAATGGGCAGTGGACGACGGAAGATGACGTTAGCGCGCGATGATCGACACTTGCTTCGCATGGCGGTGAATGACCGTACAGCTTATTCCAGGCAGTTGTCAGCCCGTTGGTCTACTGATACAGGTGTACTAATGTCGGCCTCGTCAATTCGATGACGTCTGCTGCACCGTGGATTACGTGCAAGGATGCCTTCATACAGGATTCCTCTCATGGCAAACCATTGACTGCAATGGGCTCATGAGCACAGAGCATGGCAAGCTGATTGGCACCAAGTTGTATTTTCAGATGAAACATGCTTCAATTTGTGGGACTATGATGGCCGCATTCGTGTTAGATGCTATGCCGGTGAACACTGCCTTCCAGAGTTCTTTATCGAACGATATAGTGTCCTAACACCCGGAGCTAGGGTTTAGGTTGCGATTTTGTGTCATGGATGATTCAATTTGCAACGAATTGAGCGTTTCTCAATAATAGCAACAGGTACGTCAGTGAAGTGCTACAGCCCGAAGTCGTTCTCTTCCTTCAAGACATCCATGGAGCCAAGGCCGGACCGTGACCTTTGGGGGCCTGGGCTAACGATATCTGGGACCCCCTAAATAATTAAAAATTTTGCCTTTTTCTTAAAAAAATTATGGTGCGGAAAAATTTAAAATATACGAAACTTAAAGTTTTTCCCCAAACAATTTAAATCCGTTATAAGCAATAATATAATTTACAAAAAAAAAAAAAAAAAAAAATTCTACTCTTTTATTCTGAATATTTTTTTATTTGCTCATCACATTTTAAATCTTTGGTGAGATCAATATTAATAGAAAGAAGTGATTTATAATTTAGCCTAGTATTTGTCATTGTTGTCCTATATTTGTTTTCTATGTAGGGCATTTTAGAGAACGCACGCTCCGCTTCACAGCTAGTAATACGGATCGTTAGAAAAATCTTTAAAATGGTATATAAATTTGGAAAACCCAAACTAGTTCCTTTTCAAAAATTAAATTGAATATATCACTACAAGTATAAGACTCCAGCTCAGTTTTAATTTAAATACCTTCATTAACTAAATGTTGGTCGATATCATCTGAATAGGAATCAGTAATAGCGCGTACACTCTCCAGGTCGACGTTTTCCTTACTTTGATCTCGCAAATCCATCAAATTTTTAATTTTTTACTATATTCTGCATATATACTTGACTTCTATTTAAATCAAAATTACCTTATCTAACACTTCAATAATCGTGTCTCTTTTAAATTTTTCTGTTCCATACGCAGCTTTTTCTGTGAATTTATCTGCAAATTTTGAAATAACCCGTCTCTAGTTCACATCGCTATATTCTGTTTCTACATTAGGACTTAATTTGTTGGCTGCGTCATGATACTCTTTTGAATTTTGATCTGATTCACATGTCGTACATTGGTTATAAACGTTTTTAATGACATAATGAACTTATTTCCTTCACAGATGTTCAAACTCCAAGAATCCGTTATTTTTTGTTAACTGAATTAAATCTTTCTAAAATTTCTTCCCAAAATATAATTAAAATGGCAGTTTCGAGTTTTGTTAATTTATTAAATAAATTTGCTGCCTGTTTTTGAAAATCAGTTTTCTCATTTTCATTGTCACTAAATGTCTTAAGAATATTCATGGTATTGCAATATTTATCTCTTGAGGCTTCAAAAGGATCGTAATGACAAGAGCATCTGATCTGACTTAATCTTTTTAAGGTAAATTTCTGTTTAAGTTCACGATTTAGAAGTTTCTACCTTTAGGTCGAAGTAGAAAAGCAAACATATATTCGTTGCACTAAACCAAAGGAGTTCACGATTTCAGTTGCAACTTAACTGATTCTGCACAACTAGATTAAGAGAATGTGCAGCATACGGCCCATAATTAGCGAATTTGTTTATTTTTTTCTTCTTTTAGAAGAGCTTGCACAGCATTATATGGACCGGACATGCTGCCAGCGTTGTCATATGACTGTCCCCTATAATTATCCAATAGCAGTCAATTTGTTTCTAAAAATTCTTGTAGATAATTAAATATAAATCAGTGTGACTAGTAATCTTAATTAATGAGACACATCTTTCATACACTTTCCCCCGAAAACATTATCGTAGTATAATAGCAAGTTAGTTATTGTGGGACAAATATGCTGTTGAATCCATCACTATTGTATAGTACTTTGTGTTATTGTTATTTATTTGATAGTTTTATAATTGTTTAATAATTTGCTTGCCCATGATCTCAACTATTTGCTCATATATTGTTTTTGATAAGGATCGTTCGATTTGGGTCGTAATTCTCGCAGTTCAATATATTCACGAATGAACGAATCGAACTCAGCTAGTAGTTTCAAGGTATCCATAAAATTACCATTAAGAGGAGATCCCAAAACTTCCTCGGTACCTCTAAATTAGCGATACTCAACCTGTGGCCCATGGGCCGCATGTAGCCCACCGGACCATTCTGAGTGGCCCGGTCTATGTCCATTGAAATAACAAATTCAATTATTTAGGAATAATGTATTAAAAATTTAACGAGAATTTTATCTATCAAGCAATCAAATCTATCAATTTTGCTATCGATGTTGTGCTGTTACAAATTGTGAAATATTTTTTTTCTTTTTGTAATTGTAATGGTTAGTGATAATAAATAACAATGCACTAGTGAACATTTTATAGGTGTAACTAATTTTTAATTAACCCTCATGTCTAAAAAATGTTTGCTGTTTCAAGACGATTGGGATCTTGACTATTTCGTAGAAAAAGAAACATGATCAACAACTTGTTTGATTTGTCCTGAAAATGTTATAGATAAAAAATATAGTTTCACTGTACTACTAAACACAAATCTTTCAATGGCTCTTATTCTTAAAGATCCATTTAAGACGAGATAAATTGGTTTTCTTAAAAAAAAAACTTTGTATCAGCAATAAATATTTTGCAGGCGGTAATGTCACAAAAACGCAGAGGTAACAAAAGTATCCCATAAAATTTAATACATTATATATATTGACAGACATATGAACTTGTTAATGATAAACTTAAGAATTATTACAGAAATTGTTAGTGTTTCTTAAATGCTTCCGATGTACTCTTTGATGAATTCAGTTATTTTGTTCAGATATTTTTTTTATAAAAAAAAAAATAAAAATATGTGAATAAATTTGAAACAAAAATGTGCAATAAGAAACAGACAGTGGTTAAAGTGTAGTATACCCTTGGCGATGTCAATTTCTTTTGACAACCAAATCGATCGCCAGGCTACTTCACTTAGCGATAAATGTCCGGAAGCCAGAATGAATTAGTTGTCTCTCCATAATTTCTGTATAAAAATATCCAAATCCAAAGAAAAATAGATAAATCCAAATTTTGGTATAGTTTTAAAATAAGATCCAAAATTATGAGATTTTATATTTTGACCAATTTTTCATATTTTAAATGTCCTTGATTTTATAGCTTCTTTCTCTGTATTAATCCTCATGTTGCGGCCCGCGTAAAATACATGTCAGATGTTTTTGGCTGGCGTAGAAAAAGGTTGAGTACCCCTGCTCTAAATGCTAAACATATTGTAGCCAAATACTTTACTACCGCAGTAACACGTTTGAGTACCTTGTGTAATATTCTGTATCTTTCTTAGTTTCTCCGTAATTGTTTATCTAAAAAAGACTTATTTTCTTTTCGTGTCAACCAAACTAACATTAAATTTATATGTTCAATATAATTTTCATGACTTTCTAAACAACTTGTTACGTGTTTCTAATCAGAAAAGCCGGTTGTGTATTAAGAATTTGTTTCAGAAAAAAGTTTGCCAGACAAACAAAAAACACTACCAATACTAGCTGAATAACAAAGCCAAGATCTTTCCAGTACTCGGCCATTTTTAAGTTTTTTAGTGAAATGATTATTAGAAAATGATCTCTTTTGTTCTTTGTATTCTCTTAACGAAACAGAATATATATTATTTGGATCTTTATTCTGAAAATAACTCATTTCATGTGAAGGGATATAATCAATAAAATTATTACTTAACAATTTAGGATACGAACCTAAATCAATAATCCTAATCATTTTACTCCGTGTCTTCATACTTAAATAATTTAGGAATGTGCATTTGTACTTACTTTTACCTGAAACCAATAAACAGGTGCGTAAGTATCTTTAAATTTCAGATATTATGCATAGGACACAGCACCAAATCAGTAAAATATTGTAAATTAGAATTATTATTACACAAAAATAAATGGCTACAAACTAGTGTCACTGCATTTGTATAAATGCTCTATGCTCATCGGTGCCATTCTATAATAGAGAATCTATCATAGAGCGGCGCCGTGTACAAAAGAGTGTAATTAATAGACTGTATTAAAAATAGAGTGTAATAGACTGTATTAATTATAATTGTTAATAGACTGTAATTAATAGAGTATACTAATACACTCTATTATTTACCAAGCTACAAAATTAAAGTTTGGTGAAGTACAAAAAGAGGCTTTAGTGGTTTTTATATATTTAGTGTGCTGATTTCGAAAATGACCTGCATTTTTTCCCATCACAACAAGATTTTTTATAAAATCGATATTTTTGCAAAGGACCTATTTGAAAAGGAATTCTCTCAAGCAATTAGATGGGAAATTTGGAACAGTGGTTTTTATCCAGTTAAATCTTTGTAAATATTGGTTCTTGAGGAGCAAATTAATTTCCCGCAATAGATGTGAGTGAGTGAGTGAATATTAACGTCGCACTGTTCAGCTACACGAGAGATTTGGCAATGGACTCGCAATTTGAACCATGGAAAGTGATGAGGACGATACCGAGCTGGCACCCCCCTCCTAATATCACACACACATACTGGAGAACGTTTGAGCTCTCGACAATTTAACATGCATCGTTTCCCTACACGGAGGGTCTTCAGTGAACTAGTCTCGAACTCATGATATGCCTGCCATGAGTCCTGTACTTTGGATACTAGCAATTAGATGAAATCATCGTTCTAGACCTCACAGACTGTCTCTGGTCATGAGAAAAACAAGAAATTTCCTTGAGGTTTAAGCATTTTGCATCTAATTATGGTGTAGTTTCTAAAAGAAAATTACTAGCATACTATTTTAATTTGTTTTTATTAAGGTATTTACATAGAATATATAGACGATTTTCGAAACTAATAATTATTAATTTCCGCGTATTCGGTGGTAGGGCGAAAGAACAAAAGTAAATTGTTCTTGCTTTCTAAAATAAATTTGATATGGTATTTATTTTTTATTTGTGTCTATTTTTTACTAGTTTATTATTGTATTACTATTTTGATTGTAAGCACCTTTTCTGTTTGTTATCTTCAACGGGAACGGGGGCCCCCTAGAACCCGGGGGCACTGGGCTGCAGTCCATTTAGCCCATACGTAGATCCGGCCTTGCCTGGAGCTATCTTTCAGCAGGATAATGAACGCCCATATGTTGCGAAGACTGTTCGAGACTTCTGTTCAGCCCAACACCAGCAACTTCTTCCTTGGCCTGCTTATTCATCGGATATGTCGCCTATTGAACACGTGTGAGATTTGGTTGTTTGGCGTCTCGCTTGTAATCCGCATCCTGCAGCTTCAAAAGACGAACTTTTGCTGCGCATACAAGTAATTTGGAATTCTCTTCCACAAGCAGACATTCAAAATCTGTTTGACTCTATGCCACTTTGAATAGCAACACTTATTGCAGCGCGTGGTGGCTACACCAAATACTGATTTCGGACACTTAATATATATATATATATTTTTGCTTTCAAAATTTCGTCCTTCATTTGTACTAATACAGGTCGTTTGTGCTTTAAATTTCATTTAATTATGATGATTCCTTCATGGTGTTGCATTTTCACAAACATCAGTTTATAATGATAATATTTTGTCTATATATAGCTCAGATCTCTGTACAGAGACTGAACTAGGATTTTTGAACTATATAACTGAGAGAAGTGGCTTTATCCGTATTTTATGTATTAAAGTGTAAAAATTTTAACAAATAAAACCAGTAATTATTTCAATTGGTGATAACTCTAAAAGAAATATGAATCTTTCAAAAAAAAAAAATCCTAGTCCAGCTCTCTGGAGATGTCTTAGCTATGTATATAAAAATATTATTATTATGTAAGCATTTTTCATAAAATTAGTATGTTTTAAAAATAGGAAATTCTGAGTTAATTTTTTCTCCAAAATATTGCATTTATATAATTTTTTATTGTAGTAATATTCTGAAAACAATTTTATACGTGTATTATAATCTAAATGACACTAAGTAATAAAAGAAGTATTTGTTTGTTCGCTTTTGCAAAATCGTGGTTGCGAACGTAGTCAAATACATTAATTTAAAAATATATGAATATAATAATAGGAGGTTTAGAGAAAAAGAATTTAAAACAGTTATTTGTCGATTTTTTCTTATTTTTAAAATGAAAAATGTTTTACAAATAAGGAAGTTCATTTTTTTTACTTAGAAATTTATACGATAAATAAATCCAAGAATTTTCAAGAATTGTATAAGTAGTAACTAATAAACAATATATTCATCCCTACTTTTAATACACTGATGGAATTGACTTTTCATATGGTTAGTTAATTACTAAGTAATAGCATATGTGTGGGCCGAGAAACACCCCTTAATTCCAAGTGAGTTATGTTTAAAAGCACTGTTTAAGGTGCATTGAAATGTTTGTTTTATTGCTTGACTGCTGGAATGCTGAATTGTAAATCAATATGCTTTACCCAAAACGCATAATGCTATGCGTGAATTTAAAGGAATTCACATAGTGCTGCAAGAACGGCATCCGTAAGGGTGAAATTTGATGTGGGAAAATTGCCACTCGTATGAAACTCAATGTCGCAGCAGTGATGCTTTTGTTGAAAAAATTTACCATTTAGAATCAGACAAATCAAAATGTCTGCAATGGACGATGCAATAGGAGTCATCATGGAACTGCGGACCCATCGTATGACAAGGGGTACAGTAAACAGCCATCTCGTGTTTTCAAACAACATTAAATCGTGTATACAAATGTCGTGCGTGTATACAAATTCTTACAGTTCATTGATGTTTGCAATGCAATCGACTACATGTAAAGACTCCTTTGTGCAGGTTTCATTGATGTTTATCAGCAAGTACAGGTGTACCTGACATACGAGTGCCCCAACATACGAGTTTTTCGAGATACGAGCCGGCGTGCGAGTGATTTTTGCTTTGAGTTACGAGCGAAATTCGAAATACGAGTTCGGTTTAGCAGGTCGGCCGGTAGTAGCACGCGACCGGCCACGCGGTCGCGCCATCACGGTCAGTGAATCAGCAGCGTGCTTCCGCTGTGATAAGTTGTGTAGT
>BMAO01035727.1:0-80018 GCA_019973975.1 Trichonephila clavata | reverse complement strand
GTGGCGCTGGTTTAGGTTGCGTATTGCTCTGGCTGGCACGGTTAAGGCCAGCCACCCTTCCTGGCGGCATCATTCAATTAATGAATTGGCTTCAAATGATTTTATTTTGACATTCATCTTCTCTGTTTTAAAGAACTCTTTGCGTTAATTTTATGTTCAGATGAATATGATCTTTAGATAAAATAATGGATCGTTTGAAGATTATCAGCTAATTGAGTTAGATCCTCGTTTATCTAATTCGCATTCCATAAGTTAATCAGGGTGCGGAAATTCAAATGCAACAACATATCTTAATATCTTCATTTTATCATATGTAGGAGTGTAATTAAATTTTTGGTCGTTGGATGATATATGTTTAAACTTTATTCTTTTCTTTTGAAAATCGTTCATGTACGTTTCTCTGCTGGAATGGAAGATTAATTTTTATACTGTCTGGTCACTGTTCAAATAGTTATAGTTATATAGAAACAGTAAAATATTTTGCACATCTCTTTGGTAAATTTATTTCTTTGTATCAGAAGCATCATACCTGGTGTACGCGACTTTATCAATTTAAGGATGTCAGAATAAATTAGGATGTTGTTTTGACAGCCTTTATTATTAATTAAATCTTCTTCATTTTTCTTCTTGTTAGTCTGATTATACTTTTGCCTTCTTATTTCCCTGGGTATACCTTCAATTCTTTTATCTGTCTATTACTTATTTATGTCTTCTCTAATCAAGCATTTGGTGCTGAGGTTGAAGATATTTTGATTCAGATCTGGTTGAAAACCTCTTTTTATTTCTTTCAGGCAAGTATAGGATGATAGTGATATGGAAATGGAGTTAGCAAAGAAATCTTTTCTTTTGTTTTGACAGCATCTTGTTTCCAGCTGGAAAAACTATGGCCTGGGAGAATGCTTTTATATAATTATGCTAAATCTTTAATAAATGTAAATGAATCCTTTATCCTATTATCGACGTTTTTGCAGTTCTATACCTGAGCTGTTTCATGCTTCTACTGGTTCGAAAATAGAAAATTTTATTGTGTTACATATTTATTTTATTTTTAACAGATAAAGAAATAATTTTTCCTTATTTCTTCAAATCCTATTTTTAAGACAGCAGAAGGAATCAGAACGTTTCTATTCTATTTTCCTGACTAATCTTCCAAAGGATCATTTTATTTTTGATATTTTCTTAGATGTATGTGTCGTTTTGACAAGAGATTCCCCATTAGCAGTGGCTTTCACATTTAATATTTTATTTTCATTCACAGCCAAAACAGTTTCTTCCTTTTATTAAAAGTGCAAATATTAGTTTACCTTCTATCTATTATATGCTACATTCAGTGCCTTTTTAAAATTTTCTGTACCTCAAATATTACCATCACTAGAATAATTATGGTGCATTAAATTATTTCAATTAAGGGTGTGTAAATCAGTGAAGTTTGATAGTTAATGTTTCAGTAGAACAAATAGATATAAATCTTGCCGTAACATATAGTTATTTTACAAGTCTCAGTGCTTTTAGATTTAATTTATATTATAATTTCTTTATTTGTGAATTTTCTTTTGCATATTGAGTTCAGTTAGTGTTTCATCATTGAGGTCTAATAAGTTCTCCATTAGCTGGTTTCTAGTATTTTTAGGTGGCACCATATAAGTGGGCCCAATTTGCTGCAATGTAGTTTTGACTCCCAGTTTCCTCCCAAGAGGAGGGGCAACGAATATCTAAATCCAGTCCGTTCGAGATTTAATTTGCCCGGTATTGAGACAGTGCTGGGCACTCAGGGATCTTTACATGCCATAATCCTTGAGCACATAAGAATGTTGGTTGCCTCCATCAGGAAAAATTTCAACTTAGTTCAGGGTCAGATCACAACCTTCAGTAAGATAGAGTAGAAGTAACTACTGCTACTGATAGGCTGTTGCCAGTTGGATACTCAGAACACGAAAATTGGTGTGAGAGAAAATTTTAGGAACGGGAAAATTTAAATTATATTGTTATTTATTCATTATCAATTATTATATAAGTTATTCCTCGTATTTCCATCAATTCTATTTTCTCCATTAACAATAACTTTAATCTGTTTATTTTCTCTTGCATTTTTAAAGTAAATCTTATTATTAGCCCATTTTGAGTAATGCTTTTTAGATCATTACGGAAAATCCACTATTATATAGTATAAAGATTATCAGGCGGAACCCTTTATTTTAAGTATTTTTATAGAGAAAGCCCCATTTTTATTCATTTGTGAATTTTGAGAGAAGTGGCTGTGAAATTTGAGCCCAAACATACAGTGGTGGCCAAAGGTGGACACTTTTGAAAATTTATCATGTTTTAATTTGTATGTAAGAAAATCTTACGTTGGACAAAAATGCACCTGAGTAGTTCCCTCTCATTTTAAAGGAAATTTAAATTAAATTCAATACACCAAATAAAATTCAAATATTTTTAACAGGGCAAAAGTTATTCTGCAATAATATCAATATATTAGATATTGGTAATGTATATCGATAATCAATTACTTGGTGGCGTAGCCTTTATTTTATTGGCTTCATCAGTGTGATGGGAGGCTGAGAATTATTTAAGTTCTTCCTTGTTTATAACTTGGTAGGAAACAATTATAAGCTCAATTAGTTCCATCTTATTTGAAGTGGTGCCTGTGGGACGAAAACTCATCAAGGTACACAGAGTTTTCAGTTAGGTTAGGGACATTTCCTGGCCAGGGGCAAGCAGCTCAATGACTTGGGGCAATGTAGTGTTTCAGTTATTTTACTGTGGGGTCAGATATTCTGAAAATAAATGACATTGTTAGTGTGTAGTTCTAGTAGTGAGGCAGCCTCTTTCATGATGGGTTCTAGAATGATGCTGATATTTTCAGCATTCATGTCCTCATACCAAGATGATATGAAGGGGCAGTCAGTCCCATTTAAGCAATGCCATGGCCAAGTCAACAAGAACTATATGGTGCCACACAGGTTTCTACTGGATGCAGATCAAGTCTATTTTCTCCTGTGTATGTCTTGCATGTTTTGTACTCCACCAGATATGTTAGTTCATCACTCCTTATAGCTTGTGGACAGCTAATTATCTGTCAATTAATATGCACCTTGTCTTCTATAGTCTTTTAGTGCTGTTTATAGAACAGGAAGATGAGCTTTTCGTGAAACTCCCCAATCTAACATCTGCTTATCTTCTCTATCTCATTTTTCTGCGGCTTTAAAAGCAAAACTTACTAGCATCATTCAGATAGTTTGATCGGTGACTGACATTCTTTTATCTTAGAGACTTAATATTTTGTTCTTGCTGTCAGCAGGTGGTACCTTTCAGCCTTGCACATATATTTTGTGTTTTCCATTGGTTGTCTCACATCTTAAATGCGCTCAGTCTGTAAGTCCTGGACCCATCCACCTGTCACAGCTGGCATAGAAGGGCCGCTTTCTTGCCTTCACTTTGTCTTTCTAGTCTTCAATCCTATCTTTCATTGATGCTGCTTCTTGGCTAGATATCTGTATTTAGAAAATAATCTATGGGCCTCCAATCTCCCAGAAACTTGTGGCTTGTTTGAAGAAATCTTGTCCAGGGCTGAGGTACTGCAGTGATATAGTGGGGCTATGGGTGTTCTGGCATCTTCAGCCATGAGGAGATCAAACTAGTACCTCAGTGACTCAGTGAGCTGTAAAAATAATGGCTACTTACTAAGTACTGATAGTACCATCAGTATCTATTATTTTGATAGTTAATACGGCTTAACTCACTGTTGTAAATATTTTGAATTTTGTTTTTGTAGATTCTGTGTTCAAAATTTCTTTAAAATGTTAAGATTTTCTTTGACTAGATGTGATTTCTAAGCATAAAATGGAATTTTCCACCAAATTATCCTGTGTGGCCATCTTTTGTAATTCGTGATTTATTTAGAAGTATGTTTGCATTCTTAATGTTTTCAAACTAAAGATAGATTCTTAGATTCGATGATTTCAAATCTAATCTATTTTATTTATTTTCATAATAGTATAAACTGCAAAATTGAATGTTAAACAATTCATGTCTTTCCATCAACAAAATATGTGAAGATTAGCCTTGACTAACGTCTTTGTTGCTAGATTTCCATCGTCATAGCTTTCATTCAGACTGATTAAACGTATCCAAACTCCCTCTTTCCGATACAGCCATCTGTCCAGATCCTTGGATGTTAAGCCACGATTTACTAAACGGAGTCGGAGATCATCTACAGGTCAATGGTTGAATTTTAAATTTGTGAATCGACGATGTCAGCTGAAATGGGCTTATGGTTCAGATCAGTTCTGTGGGTCATCTATAAGAATAGTGGAGGATACCAAATGGAAGCTGGAGGTCAGGCTGCACGTGAAGTGAGATATTATTTGGATGGCGTCATCATGGTTCTTTGTTATTAATGTCGCCCAAACCATCAATGGGTTTTAAGTATCTGGAATTTTAGAACAGAGCTCTCTAATTTCTATTCGTTTAATTAGTTATCTTTTAAAGTCTTTGTACTAGGTAGTTACAATGTGATTGATGCACTTCTTTTAAGTTCAACGGAAACACAGCAGAGTTCTAGTTACAATTGTAGCTGTGTTCAATTCATTTCCTTACTTTTCTTTTTAATGTCTTACAGAGAAGTGGTTTTTATTTGGAAAAATGAGTCATAAAAGAGTCAAATAGTTTACACAAGCATTAAATATAACCTCTGGCTAATTAGGACTTAAAGTTCGATATGTTTCTTCAATTGTACCAGCAGTCATGAAATATCTTTTAGATATTATATTAGGCCCGTAGAATGACATGATTTAGTAACATTAATTCTTCGTTGTTTTAAGGGTGCAATGTGCTGTGAGGTGTCTGGTTTACCTTGTGAAATGTTTAGTATGGCATCTTCACTGCATTATATTGCATTGTGTATTCTATTTTCTCTTTAAATTACCTTCAATATTAATTGGTATTTCATAACGTTACAGTGAACCCGCAACCTCTTTGCGTTAAAACAGCTTTTTATGTTCAATTTACATCCTTAAAATGCTAACTTTCTTACTTGCAAATACAGTACATTATCATGTTCCAGGTTCTAAGCTCAAAAGATTGGCTCATTTAACCTTACCCAATAAAGGATCGATGCCACGGCACTAAACGCAGAGACAATACAAACTGAATTAATCAGATGATGCTCACTGGAACAACTTTCCATTCAAAATTGTGACACATCAGAATAATATTTATGATACAAGATTCCTTTATGATAACAGTTCCTCAGAACTACCTGGCCCCACAAAATGACAAATCTAATTTTACGTGCTCATCCCATTATTCAAATGGACTTGCTCAGAAACTTTCAAGATGGAAATTTCCTCTCAAACACAATAAATATCTTCAGTTCCTAGACAATTCATCTAGTCAGTGGATCAATTCTCAGGCTGATTTCCTCCTGATGTGGTGTAGTATCTCAGCTAACGTCCTTCTCAATTCCCATCTCTCCTCACCCTCCTTTTGTACCTTAGGACATGTCCATAATTTGTCACTTTAAGAGTGGCTGTAAACTCAAGCACACAAGCATAAAGTCTTGCATAATTAGTTTTGAAGACCCGTGAGATGGCCTGCCTTGGCCTGGCTGTGATGGTCAGAGTGGATTATGCTTGTTTGTTGATCATGGGTTCAGACCCATGCCCGCTGAGAGACCTATCGTGGCAGGGGGACCGATGCGTGAGAATCTGTAGGCTCAAGCGTCCTCCCGTTGGTGTAGTGTAGTAGTTAGGAGGGAGTTCTAGATCAGATGTCGTCCTCGTCATGACATAGTTCAGGTGAGGTCTGTCCTTAAAGCCCTCGTGTAGCTAGACAGGCAGGCATGTCATATTCCTCACTCACTTGAGATGGCTTGCCCCTGAGTGCTCCCTTCTTTAGGTTAAGTGCTGATTTTCCTTAGTTTTCAACATGTATCCTTTATCAGTTGGAGTTGACTTGCATACTGTTGACATCTTCTTGAGTTTATATGCTTCTTTTGTTTTTATCAATTTTGTGGCACTCTTTAGAAGTGTCCTGAGTCAGACATGCAGCCATGGGAGGTTTTCAGTTGATGATATATATAACATAAATTAGTAAACCACTTATAATTAACAAATTTATTTTAATTAATGTAATCAATTCAATAATTTATTTTACTATTTTGTTATTAGCAAATCAGAAGAGATCGATTAGTGGTATCATGAGGTATGATGCATAGGATTGAGGGACTTTCATTGGTTTATGAGAAAATTTTGTGTGCTCTTATTTTACACTTTGTGAAATTTAACAAGTAATTTGTGGTTAGAAACTAATGGAAATAAGAATGTGCTGTTTTTGATTATGGCAAGTTTCATTATTTCTTCAAGCCCTCTTCCATCTCTGTATAATTAACATTCTGAGATTACAGTTGGAACATTAGGAGTTCACAATAAAGTCATCTCCAGTAAGTTCGTTGGCGTGCCCTTCGTGAACCTGAGGTTTCATGAGTTCAGTCCCAGTAGATCGAAAGATTTTCTGTTACGAAATCACATGTATGATTCTAGAGTGCCATGTAAAGATCATAATTATCAATTTGGCTCTTGTGCCTCAGCCATGCAATGTCATCGCCCTAAGACCTGGTTCAGAAAGGTGAATTCCCAAGCATGGGTGCAGTGGCAGGCCCATCTTACAGAGTAATTTACCAGGCTGGCTCTTGGACTTGGCGTGTTTGCAAAGAGTTGGTCTCTAAATGCAGAGTTCCATTTGGGAGTTTTCATCATGGTGCTTGAATCATGGGCATACATCATCCTTATTTAAAACAGTTGTAGTTGAAGATACACTCTGGTGTTTAATTACACACTTCTTGATCTTAAATTCAATTGGATGAATGCTGTCCCTATAATAGCTAGATATTAATGGTCTAAATATGTCTACATTTTGCCAATCTATCTCTTCTCTAGTATAGTTTTCATTAACGTGATCCTTTACCAGGAAAGATTGGTATGGTTAGGCTGGACTTATTTTGTGCAATTAAAATTTCCTTTGTATTTTTAAAATTGATTATTTTGGTGCAAGAAGATAATAAAGCCATTGATTTATTGATTATGTATATGTAGTGCTATTATATTTAGTTATAAGAAATAATTCAAAACTGTAAATCTTAGATGAATATAGATCTGAGTCAGAGTATGTAGAGCATCCATTTCCTCAATGTGGTCAGACACAGGAGATTTTTATGTTCTCTTAAAAAGAGTTTTATTGACTAAATGCCTCTTTTATAAAAGAATTTCAAATTATTATTTTATCAGATCTTAGAATGAAAACTATAATGTATATCATTGTACTAGTTGATTTTGAGTTATGTAGTCAGTGGCCTTTTATGAATGACTAAAATCTCAGATTAATTCTTAAATAAATGCAATTTTCATTTTAAATAAATTTTTGTTGAAAATCAAATTAAATTAAATTATTTGTCATTATGCAATAATTTGCTCGAGTATTTTGATTTGATATGGACTTAAAGCCTTAAAATCAATTAGTACAATCCCATTCAGATTAGGATATTAATTTGAACACAAAGTAGTGCATGTAGAAATCAAAATATATCAAATATTTATTTAGAGCAATCAATTTACTAACTCAGTGCAGATCTTTCTTTGTGAGATTATAGCCATGACTAAAACAAAACCTTAACATTTTGTTGCATATTTTAATTTATTTCAAATATTATTTATGAAAAATTGTCATTTCTACTTTGGTCTTATTTAGTCATAATTTTATGTCTTTTTATTAGTTCTATAATTATTTTCATATTAAGTTTCTTCTGATTCTAATGAAGTTCAATACATGTGCTGCAATCGGAAACAGTAACGTAATGCTCTAAACTGGAGGCTTTGGATGAACAGAATTTAAGATCATGCTTCTTAATGATGTATATGCAGTAGGGTTGGGGGAATCAGCTCAGCCCCATGGTCAGTGTGGATTCCCAAAGTGTTAGTCTCACTAGATTTAGTCCATGAAAAAGTGTTGGAAATTTATAGGGGTATGGGAGTGGGCTATGGTAGTGGCTCTCATTCAATTCAAGCCATGACTAAATTTTCAAAAAGAATTCTCAATCTTATAGGGCTCAAATTTTACCTATTTATAAGATTTATTTGCTAAATATAGTAAAATTAATTTGCATTTACAAGAGTGACAGCATGATTTTATTAAATGAAGCATTTCCAGCTTCTCCTGCAGTTCAATTCAAAGTGAAATGCTGAAATTAATTTTCGGTGTCACAGACAGTCTATCAGGCGTTTAACCTATGACATTGTTAACCCTTAAGGGCCAGCTGTTCAATTTTGATTAGGTTTGAATCATTTACAATGGCAAATACAATGGCAATGGGTTGTATAGTCATATTAAAAATGTCATTCTAGTAGGACCAGATCAGCAATGGCACTGCAGCAATTTTGAGCTTTAAAGAATGAGCCTGTTATTTATCGACTTTTGGGAGATATCGTGAAGAGTTTTTGTGCTTTTCCTGGTAACAGAAGGAGCTTCCAGGAGAAGGTTGCCAATCTCAAAGAAAACTGAACACTAACAGAGTTTAAGATTCGATATTGAAGAATTGATGTAGTGTGATTCCTTCCTCTACTTCAAATCTTTGTTTGTTATTTGATTTGTTCTTAATGTGATTTATTTATTCTTTTTAATTTAATTAGATCTTATTTTTAAATTTTAAACCACTATAACCCATTACAGTTAAATTTAATTTTTTTAAAGAAAGAGCAGTAGTACGAGCAGCTGTCAAAAAGACATTTAAGTTGATAAATTTGCAAAAATACAATATTAATTAAGCAGGGGTCTACCCCTAACCGAAAAACATGACAAGGGGTCTATGAGACAAAAAAGTTTGGAAACCTTTGCCCTTGACATCAGATTTTTTTTACCACAGAGATTACCCTTCAACGCTTTCATTTATGTGTTTTTAGAATGTCACCCCCCCCCATAAGAGAGGTCTGTGTACACCACTGGTTTTCGGTTTGGGGTTGAGAGGACTCAAAAAATTAGGACCTGCACTGATTTCTCTAATTCTGCTTACCCGGAAACCCCATATTTGTTGTACATTATAAATTTTTCTCAATTAGTGTTCAATGGTGTTTCTTTTAAAAAAAAATATGCAAGACAAATCAAGAGAAGTGAGAACCACCACAAGGTGAATAATAACTTCCTGATACACATTGTTGGGGTCATTTTATGTGTAATAAACATGCGTAGCTTCTGAATCTAGCAAAATACCACTCCGATCCAAAAAGCAGGCAGATTCCTGAAATGAAAAAAAGAAATCTCGTGAACTACTTAAAATGCTGGCGATTTTTATCACTCATTTTTTCTCCCCTCTTTTTTTTTATGAGTACTTCACATGCTTACAAGACATTTCGTACGTTGTAAAGTGTACTGTAACTGTAACCCCAAGAGATTGAGGAGTTTTAAAATTCTAGAAACTTGCTAGCATTGTCCTCTTTATGCCATAGAATTTTTTTTTACTATAGATATACTTATTTAGAATCGTGAGAGGGAACTTGTCTTGATTTGCAACTGGAACCGGCATGAGGGGAACTTTTAGTCCTCTTCCCTCTTCTTTTCTGCATGCACGAATCGTCTTAGGCACGGAGGACGAATTTCCTTTATGCATAAGATTCTGTTCTCTCTTTCATATAATAACGTTCTGTGCAAAGCAACTGTAATTCTAGCAGCGCATACACCTTACCAAAAAAAAAAATTTTACTTTTTTTTAATAAAAAAAGGTATTGATTTACATCAGTATTTTGCTTGTGATGGAAAGCAAAGAGAATAAAAAAAAAGTTAGATAAGTAAAATGAAAAAAAATGAGTAAAAATAATAAGGAGAGTAAGGAAGGAGGGGGTTGTGAAAAGGAACAAGGAAAAAAAAGAGAAGAAAATAAAGTGAAATTTTTTGAAACTCTAAAAAGGGGAGGGGGGATGAAAATAAAGAGAGAAGGGGGGTTAAAAACATCTCTATTTTGTGTTTATCTGCGCCGTCCAATGGGCGACAGTCCAGCTAGGAATAATCTTCATCCCTCTTAGCAACTCACTCCGGTTGTCATGGAAACGAGCATCACCTTTCTCGCTTGGATTTCAAGTCTCTCGTTTTCCATTAAAATTTTTGCTTTCTCTCTCTACCCCCTTCTCCCTCCCTTTTCTCTTTCTTGTCTTGCTTCTTCTCCTTTGCCTTTTCTTTTTCTCTCTCTCTTTCCTACTTATTTCGTGAAATTTCATTTGTGTCACTGAAGAGGCGTCGGTGCACGTGAAGTGAAGGGGGGGTCTGCAAAAAAAGGGGGTGGAGGCTAGTGAAGGGGGGTGGAAGACAGAGAAAAGTAGCCAATCAGAACGGACGGAATTTTCAATCGACCAGCTGACGAAGTGGTGGGATTTAAGAATGGAACGGGTAAGATGGGAAGAAAGAAGAGGCAGAAGAGGGGGGGGGGACGAAGAATGTTAGTCCCTCGTATCGTTTGTCGTGATAATAATGAGAAATGTCCAATCGAGGCAACTTTTTCTCTTCCACCCCCCGTTCTCAATCGTTTGTCTTTAAACAGAATGGGAACAAAATCATGCATTGGATAGAAAGGGTGCTCCCCCTTAAAGTTCATATAGTTTCCCACTCCGTCTTAATTAAGATTCTTTCTTTGATTTTTAATTATCTTTGAGATTTTTAAATTATTTCACTAACCGAAATTACGTAAGGAAATGTTTATAATTTCTTAAGTATTCCGTACATCACCTGCATGTTAAATTTTTATTTAATTTTTAATTGATTTCGAATAATTCACTTAAATATTCTGAAATTAGCATTTATGTCAATTTGAAGTAAAATGTGATCCCAAAAATTGTTGCTTAACTGGGTGGAGAACTTTTTTTTCTTTCTGAAAAGATACATTAAGCTAGTTATAGTAAAACAAAACTATTAAATTACAGGTCTTCTAATATAGCTTTAGGAAAGAAAGAAAGATGAGTGTTTAAGTTTCAAAATATGCATTGGTACATGAAAATCCAATTGTTACATGTCCATTGGGAGCTTATTCTCTGTTCACCCATCAACTAGACTCTTCACGTATTATTTATTGCCAAGCCAACTCCACATTAACGGAATGATTCGCAGAGTATAGTATGGGGCGGGACATGTTTAAAGTATCACTCATGCTCTTAATAAATACATAAATAATAAATTTGAAATATTTTGCACCTGTTTAACTTAATTACTTATTGAATTATCGGGAGTTATAAAATATGTAGAAATACAATAGAACGTCATTTATCCGAATCAATTGGGACCGGACACCGTTCGGATACGCGATTGTTCGGATAACCGAAAATCGAATACGACCCATGCAGTATATGATACTGGACATTATACAAATATTGAAAATCATCCCATGTGGGAAACGTGCTTGAAGAAAAAGCCAAATAGGTCCAAAATGTCGCAGTTTTACCTCGATTGTGTAAAATATGCACTTATTTTTCGCTGTACCATTGTACACCTTCGTTTTTTCACTGCAAGGTCTCTGATTCTCTTCAGCATCATTAGTTGAGTAGGACAGCACTCTGATGGCTGTTCGTACCACTCCATATCTGTCTCTAACGCAGAGACGCGTCAGTATTTGATGGACCCTTGCTACCTTCGTTGTTATTGTCCTTGTCTTCATCCGTTTCATCTACAGGGTCGGATTCTTCTTACACGGAAGTCAGTATCTCCTCATTATTTAGCATTTGAAATCCACGGTCTTCTGCATTGCACGCCATCCAGGTTTCTACATCAACAAAACTCAACAAAAGAGCACGTATACACCCCCTGACTTGGAAACAAACTGACGTAATATTCCGCGCAGATTTTTACCAAACCACACAACTGAAATTCCTCAAATATCCCTCACCTTGGGTTTTCCCGTCACTTTTCGGCCTCACAGGAAACAAATGTTGTGCATTGCACTGCTCGAAAACATATCCGGACTTTGGTTCGGATATTTGACGCTCTGGATAATAAACGTTCGGATAAACGACATGCTACTGTAAGTAAGGAATTTGTCAGAGTGGCTTCCAGAATTCGTTTTATATTGATCTGTTAACAAAAATAAGGAAAATGTTAGTATTTACAAATGACTCCGTTAACGCTTGGTTCAATAACGCGAATGAGTGAGTCTTCATTAACGTCACTTTTCAAAGCAATACGCAGGATATTGGCTACGAATCTCATAATTTTGAACCGTGGTCTAATAAGGAAGACGATACCTGAGCTGGCATTCCACGTTCCTAACTTCCACACCACACCAACGTAAGGACCTAGAACCACGACAAATATAATCTACATCAACCCTCTATACGGCTAGTCTTCAGTGGCAACAGGACTCAGACAAATCCGTGACTCGGCCTACGAGTTCATAGCCATAACCAGCAGGCTACTGTGGCCACTCAGTAACACGAATCACATGGTTTTTCCTTGATGTAAACAATCTTTTGCGATGTAAGTTCTTCCTAGACATTGTGACGACACAATTCTTATTTTTACTTCCTTTTTTTTTTTTTTTTTTTTTTGGTTAATTTTTTTTTTTATTCTATGAAGTTTTGATTAATTTTCTGTTCCGACGACATCACAACTTCCTGTTCAGAGCAGACGTTAATATTCCCCCCCCCCTCTTTCTATTGAAGAACAACAAATTTTGAATAACTTTTAGTGTTCTTTTTGTGTGATTTATAAATTGTAAAAATAACGGATTTGATTATATAATTTTATTTGTTGGAATGAATCACTTTCTCAGTAATCTAAAAACTAAAATCTTATTTTTTTTTGTTACATTTTTTCGTGCATTATTTGGTTAATAAGTTGCAGCAGGTGTTAAAAGGTTTTTCTCACTGACTCATTTCCCAAAATTGAACTGATTTTGAGTGTTCCATATGAAATGTCCTATCGACTACATTATATGCTACATCAGTTGTCATATCCAAATTGTCGTTCGAGATTATTATAGCATTGTAAAGTTGTTTCATCAAATCACTTTTTTACTCTGATGTCAGATGGTGGCGTTACGGCTTCAAGAATAATATTTATGTCAAAGTATTAATGTAATAATATTATAACAAGAACATTTGATGCAATTTTGAAAAATATGATTACAAAGGCTTTTTCCGTTGAAAGATCGCTGACTCTGCTATTTAAAAATGAAAATGATTTTTTTTAAAATTAGTACTTGATTAGTTTAAAAGCACTATTTTTTTTCAATGAAAATAGAAAAATGTATTCAATGTGTCGAGAGAATAGTAGTCAAGTAGATTTTAACTAAAATCTCATTACGAAATTTATAATTTCCTCAAAATTAATTCGAAATATTAAATATAACTGTCTACAAAAATTGTATTTGTGAAAATTGAATAAATTATAGAACCAGATTAGTATCTGCTGTATAAACCTTGAATTCAAATTTTACTGCTTAAGATGATTATTGTTTGAAACTGATATTCATTGTTTGAAACTGAATATACACAAACACAAAACTGAGAATGATAAACATTTCTACAAGTTAGACTAATTAAATGCAATTTTTTATTCTTTACAGAAAGTATTAGTTATCTTGTAAGAGTACGAAATTCTGAAGTACCTTAAACTTATCTCTCTGATTTTTAAGTGAACTTGGATCTTTAAAAAGTGCTTATATTTTTTAAAAATACTGTATTATTTTTTATGAGTAAGAATATGTAAAACATAGAAAATTAATATTGGTTATATCTATTATCTGTTGGTTATATCAATTTTTTAAAAATAAGTCAAATGAATTGGATGGCCCATATAATTCGAAAGCCAGATGATAATGTTGTCAAAAACATACTACAGTTCAGAGTCACTGGGATTCGGAAGCATGGAAGACCAAGGCGGAGATGGGCAAACAGTGGAATCGGACTTTAAGACTATAAATGAAAAAACCTGGAAAACGAAGGTGAATGAGAGGTCACTATCGAGGAAACTTCAAAGGAAGGCACTGACCGTCAAGAACAAGAGGGGCTTGCCGGATATGATGATGATAATATCTATTAATCATCTTAATATATTTTGTAGATCATAAACTATTATTACATTTATTTATTACATTTATTTTATGGAACACTTTGGATGTAGAATTTTAAGCTCTCTTTCTATAAAATGTTACAATTTTTTATTTGCACATCAAAAATTAATTCTTAAGCTGATTTTAAAAATAAAAAAAAATTCAGTATTCCATGCTTTATGTTCAATTCTTAACAAATTTTTATATTTTTTTATTATTTTGTACAGGCAGACATTCTTAATTTTATACTCTTTCCGTGGCGTTCTTTTGTTTTGCCTGTACATTCTCTATTATATTTTTCAAACCACATGATATTTAATTGCAATAATTACAAAAATTAAAAAGTATTTTACATCGTATTTATTTCCTTTTTAGATTTTTGGGACGAGGTTCGATGTTCGTTTTCTCAAACGCCCAGTTCGAACACATCGTAAGTCCATTCTCAAATTTAAAAGAAGGATGGAAGACTTGTGGCAACATGCTGGACTTAGGGGCTGGTGATGGAAAAGTTACGGAAGTGATGGCACGCCACTTCAAGAACGCTTACGCCACTGAAGTATCGGGTGTCATGAGAAGAATTCTAGCATCGAAGAATTTCGGGTAAAATAATATTCCATTCTAAATTTTTAAAATGTTTCTTTATCTTGGGTAAAAACCATTAGGGAAACCATTCAATTAAAACCATCTTCTAATGTCATGTTTGGGCGAACACAAGAGAGCGATGTGAAAGTTAGATTAAAAACCATAACTAATGAATGAATGTAGTATATGAACTGAAGAAATAAGAGTTTATTAATATTGCACTTGAAAATAACACGGCTTTTAATGACGGACTTTGCAATTTTGAACCGTGGTCAAATGACGAAGACGACACCTGAGCTGGTATCCCAATCCCCAAGCTTCCGCACCACGTCAGCTTGAGGAATCTGAACCACAATATCAGCTCTTCTACAGCACGCGTCTTCAGTGGCATTAGAACTGGAATCTGCGAGAACACTTGTTATGAGTACGTGACCATGAGCACTAGACCACTGCAGCTACAATATATATATTGAACTATATAATATACTATGCCAGCTGGGTGACGTAGTTGTTTTGTCTCTGTCCTTGAACGCCTAAGGTTGCGGATTCTACCATGGCCCAAGTCAGTGGATTTTTCATGATGCAAAAAATCGACAGCGTCCATTCCTAGAGAGTCTGTTTGTCTTTTGTACGCTCGTCAAAATTGAATTCCAAGGAGAATTTCGCATCATCAGAGCTCAGGTGCCTCCCTCTGGGGAGGAAACTGGGCGTCAAAATTTCGTTACGGCAACTGGCATCCATCTATATAGTGCCACAATAAAAAGTGATAACAGCTCCCGAGTAATGTACTAGGTCTGACATGGTAATCATTATAATCAGCTTCCCTATTTGAAAAAAAAAGAAAAAAGTTTAATCTGTAAAGGCTTAAAGTCTTCCCCTTGTGGTGGTGTGGAAGCTCTGAGTGGGGTTGCCAGTTCAAATGGGGTCCACGTCACTTAATCGTGGCAAAAAAATTACGAGGTCCGTTGCCAGTAGCCCTCGTGTCGCTATCTGGTACAACGTTAATAAACATTCAGCATTCCCGGTACACTGAACAGCCAGCGCTACATCTCTGAGGTGTTGGAGCCCGTGGTCCTTAACATAATTCAGCGCTTGCCATCAGCCATATTCCAACAAAATAATGCGCTCCCACACGTGACATTCAATTTTCAAGAGTTCTTCTTTACCCATCACATTGCATTGCATCCTCTGCCTGCTTGTTCTCCTGATCTATCGTCAATCAAAAACGTGTGGTCCATGCTTGCACAACGACTAGCCCGGGATACACCAGATCAACTTTGGGAATATGTGAAAGCCGCATGGACTTTTGTACCCTAAAGTTACATCCAAAGCATCTTTTATTCTGTGCCGAGGCGTGTGGCAGCGGTTACAGCCAACAATGGCTGCTACACGAATTACTGATTTTGTCATCATCTACACGTAAAAAGAGGCTGTAATTTTAATCGTTTGATCTTTGTACAACATGTTATCTACCAAATAAATTTCAATGGGATATCTCTTGTCCTTCTTGGTGTTGGTTGCATTTTGTGTGGCCAACAGTGTACATGGAATATAAAACGTCTAAAAAAATGGACCTTTTTTAATTATTTAATTGCTGTCTTCAAAAAGAAGCTTTCTAAATATCTGTAAATTAAGAATTCATTTCTAAAATTCGTAGTAAATGATAAAAGTTCTAACCATAAAGTGTGACTTCTGATTAGTTCTTTAAAACATGAACCTTTGTATAGATAAAGGTATTAAAATAATCTGAAAGAAAAAAAACTAGAAAAAAAGTACAATCTAATTTAATTCTGCTTTCTGGAATGCGATCATATTAAAATACATTCTGGTCCTTGTGCATTGAAAAAAATATATTCCCTCTTTGCCAACTTGGAAAAAAATGCATCTAAATGTGGATATGATTCAGATGATAGAGTGCTTTTAGTTTTTTAGAACTGTTTTTAGATTCCTTCACAAAATTTAACAGCGAGAGATATATAATTGAATGATTTTGTACCACAGATTGCTGGATGTGGACAAATGGGCCAATGCCGAGGAGGGTCCTCGCTATTTCGACCTCATCAGCTGCCTCAATCTGTTGGATCGCTGCGACCGTCCGATAACGCTGCTTCAGCAAATTAGGGACAAATTGAACCCCGATACCGGGATACTGATCTTAGCGGTCGTGCTGCCTTTCAATCAGTACGTCGAATCGGGTAAGTGGTTAAGAGGCCCGTCTGAGTAGGCCATTTTTTTTCTTCTTCATTATATGAGGAGCAAATATATATATATACTAGCTGTTACCCGCCCGCTTCGCTGGGAATTTCATGATATTTTATAAATTTTTACTGCTTATATATATGTATAAATTATTGATATCTAAGTCCTGCATTAAGAATTCGATTGTATTGAAAAATATACTTATACCTGTAACTGTCGCCTGTTGATAAAAAAAAGGGGCAGAACTCATTTAATTTGTGTTTTCTAAAAATCTCTAAAATTGATATATAGAATGATGTTCGCTCTTTCGTAACCCAAAAACCAAGTGGATTCCCGCAAAACCAATTTTCGGTGGATCTCTACTCCGTAAATTGAACATGCAAGCCAAATTTCAAGTCTAAATCTAACAGAAAAAAAAAACAGTTTTACTATCAATATCCCCGTAATCCCGTTGAGAGCCGTTTTCCAAAATAACCGCTCTTAGCGGATTTCAACTCAACAAAAGAAAAATGCAAACCAAATTTCATTATTATAGTCCTTGTAGCTCGAAAAAAGTAATTTTTTTTGTCAATACGTCCCAGTAATCCCCTGCACCCCCCCCCCCCAGAACTTGATTTGCTTAAAATACATTCTTAGTGGATCCCTATTCAACAAAAGAAACATGCTTAACAAATTTCAAGTATATGGGTCTAACAATTAAAAACAGGAATTTTTTTCTGTAACTCCTCTTGACCCCTCGCAACCCTCCTTGGGGGTCAATTTTCGTTTTACTCTTTGTTAGAGGAACTCTATTCCATGAAAGGAACATGCCTACCAATTTTCAAGCAGGATGATCAAATAGTTTAAAATGGAAATATTTATCGATTACGCCTCTTAATCTCCCGAAATTAAACTTAGTAGTTCATATTCGCGAAACCCATTTTTTAGCGGTTCTCTACTTTACGAAAGGAAACTGCTTATCAAATGTCAAGACTGTACGTCTAATAGTTTAAAAATGGGGATAATTATCTATAACGCCACTTGAGCCCCCGCAACGCCACATTAAAGAAACTCACAATTAAGAAATTAAGAACAATTTGAATTAAGAAAAACAGAGAGGTAGAAAAATGAAAGAGATACCTTGAAAAATATTATTCTTCGATTACAATATAAATATTAAGCAAATAATAACTATTGTTTAAATGTGACTAAAAATGTAAATAAAAAAAAAAAGAAAGGATTAAAACTAACCGTAAAACTTATCAATTTTTTGTTTCTTGCATTGATTTTTGCTTATGAAGCCTTGATTTATTATTTTTAAAAGTGCATCCGAAACAGCCGATGCTCTACTTAACTGAACAGTGAGATAACTATCATAAAAAAAAATCATGGCACGTGTCAGCGAATTATGATGTGCGCGTAACACTGTTATGTCTCATGAAGAGCATCGGTCGCCAGTAACCAAAACAACGACTTCATTAGCTCAGCTTGGCGTTCAATTTGGCGTTCATCTTGGCATTCAGTTTCACGTTCACCCGTATAGTTTCCGTTCCCGTAAGAATACGGGAATAAAATATAGCCTATGTTACTCCCCGTTAATGTAGCTTTCCATTAGTGAAAGAATTTTTAAAATCGCACCAGCCGTTTCCGAGATTAGCCGGAACAAACAGACAGACAGACAGACAAAAATTTTAAAAATTGTTTTTTTGTTATGAGTACCGTATATACTTTTAGTGCATTAAGTAAAAAGCTGCTAATTTGAAATTACAAACAGACACTTCAATTTTATTTATTTGTATAGATAAAGATGAAGCTTATCTGATTTCTCATTGGTACAAGTTCTGTGGGATTCCAATATTGATTTTATCTGGTTAATCATTTAAACAATTTCTAAGAATAAATCAACGGAATAATAATCCCTCTGGTGTTAGAATAAATGTAAGTAAAAGTCACGTCACACTAGTTCACAATTCTTAACCCTGGTTGTTAATTTTAGAGAGGGATTTGATATTGATTTACCATCAACTAATAGTTTTGGAACTTTTGTATTTTATTATGATGATCAATGGCAATGGATTTAAATATTATTGTATATTCGTATTAGTAGATGTTGATAAATAGAGGAAAATTATTTTTAGCATTTTAATTTTCCATTGTTAAGCCTGGAAAATTGATTTGTTATATATTTGTACTATTTCTTCTTGATAATTTTGGGAGGTTATGGCATAATTTTCTTTGTTAATGTATCAGAAATGTTGAAATGACCAAATTTGGGCAAAACAAGTATTTTGTGTGTGGGGGGGGGGTTGTTGTTTTATTGAATGGAGCTATCCTTTGGTTTTACACAAAACATACTTTGTTTTTTTTTCTACATTACCTAAAGGCCATGTTTCAATCAGTTCTATAAAATTAGAAAAACAGGATGTGGTTCTTTAATCTACCAAAAGTGAATAATTAAATTGTTCATATTTGTCATTGCTAGTCTGATAGCTCAAAACATTACAAACCTATTTTTATGAAACTTTTTAACCTGATATTCATATTATTTCCTGGAGACTATACTAAAATATTTCTTATTGTATGAATATTACTTTGATCTATTATTTAAATAATAGTCTCGTAAAGAATTTCACCTTTCTTATAATATTTGCTCGATCACCTCTAAAATTTTTAAATTTTAACAAAACATTACAATTTTTGTACATTGTCTAGATAAATGCATCTAATTTGTTTTAGTAATGCTTTTACTGATATAAGTGTATTACTTTTTCTATAATTGCTTTGAAGTTTTTCAAAAAATATTGTTAACATTTCACTTATAATTATGATTTTTAAAAATTTAGTAATTTTTTTTAAAACGTTGTTAGTTAAATATTAGTTTTTATTGGTATTTATTCCTAAAAAAGCAATCCTAATGTTTTAGAATGATATTTTTTTAAAAAGTACTCCAAGCATGTTCGGATACCTTAAGACTTTTTTGAAGTAGATTAGATTTCTAATAAATTTATTATAATTTAATTATTTTTAAAGACTGCCTATCATGTAGAAAATTCATAAACATAATTCTATCCTACGAATTTTTTAACTATTTTTCTCAAAAATCTAAACTTTGCTGTATTTTAATTGATTTTAAAAAATACAATAAAAAAGGTGAAAATTTTTTATATTTTTTCCTTCATTTTTGAAATCCTCCTTGTAACCAATTTAATGAATTTTCAGATTTAAAGGACGTATTTTGGAATGGGCTTTCAAATGTCGCTCGGAAAAAAGTGTACTTTTAAGAAAACTGAGTTTTTTAAATCTTTCGAATGAATTTTAATAAATGCTGTACTAAATTTAAGTAGAATAATTAAGTAGAATTTTGGGTAGAACATTATATTCACAAATCCAAGATGAAGGAATAATTTTTAATGAACTTCTAAATTAACAGAGCTTCTTAAAACTGGGCCAATTCTTTGATTTCAATAAATGATTTAAGTTTCATAAAACTTATTGGTCATACTTTTTTCCTGTAAATTAGGCGTGTGTTAATCTCTCACAATATATTTAAATCACAAAATTGAAACCTTTTGACTAAGGCAAAACTCATTGTAATGTTTCAAAGATTAACCCTTAATTTATTAGATTTTCTATTAAACTGATGATGGAGATATATCCAAATCTTGCATGAATTTCTTAAATAGAAGTTTTTACTCTCAGTTAATTGAACAATTATATATATATTTTTTTATTTTCTAGTTTGTATTATTGGAAAGTTTGGCTTGAAAATACCTCCCCCCCCCCTAAATATGAAGTTTTTTTTAAGAATGTATACTTAAATCCAAAAGTTTAATTTTCGATTTTACATTAATAAATCAATTACTTTATAAACGAAATAACTGTATCTTTTATGTGTCGAATTTTGCATTCAATACTTATTTGCATCAGGAAAGACATACTATAGAGCCCTATACACATATCACACCCTGTAGAAGATTGCTCTCGTGCTTTTGAATATGATTCTAATAAACAATAAATCAATAAAATATATATAATATAAACGAATGTAAAATGTTTTTATTCGTATCAAAAATTAACACACCTTTTTAAAAAATCTCTGTTCTTAAAACTATCATAGTAAAATTAAAATTTTATATAACACTAAATTTAAAAAATCATTTAAATATAGCTTTTGATAAAATTTACGAAATACGTCATAAATATTTTTGTAAAGTAAAATATATTAGTAAAATACATAAGAGAGTAAAAAGGAATATTTAAATGTATAAGTCAAATAATGTTTGTAATATTAGTTGAAAAGGCTTCTTCATAAATACTTTTATCTTCACACAGGCTCCAAGTACAATCAACCATCAGAAAAAATACATATAAAAGGGAGACTCTTCGAAGAACAGGTATCCAGCATGATAACTTCTGTTTTCATTCCCAATGGCTTCAATGTCTTACGATGGACCAGGTTGCCCTATCTGTGCGAAGGAGATTTAGATCAAGCATTTTATTGGTTAAATGATGCCTTGTTTGTACTAAAAGTTGCAGATTCTTGTGATAGTTAACGAATACTGTAACCAAAGTTAACTGTAAAGTATTTTTGTAAAAGTTTCTCATTTAAATATGTCTAAAAAAAAGATTCGTGCACATATTTAACCGGAAACAAAATTATTTTTCTACTCACATCTTTTTTAAACTTCATATAAGGGTTTCTGTATTGTCTTGTATTGTAATATTTTAATTTGTTAGTATTATATTTCGATTTTTTTTTTTAAAAATTACATTTTGGTCTTCTAAATATTTGTTCTGGTATTTTGCACTCAGTTCAAAGTATTTTCTGTTATTTTTTTTTATATTGAGCTTCTGTTATTTTTTTGTGTATGTTGTATGCATTTAAATTTTCTTTACGCGTAAATTTTGGCATTTATGAATAATTGTTCTGCTCTTACAGTCTAATAAAAAAATTTCATTATCTATTTATGCATTAAAATTCGCTATTTACACTTTAATTAGGGTAAATAACCTACATATCAACAGACTTTTATAATCCCACAGGTAAAGATGTCCAACCAAATATTGAAACTTATAATTTCTGAAAAATTACCGAACATACTTGCAATAAATAATTCTACTTAAAACGTATTTTTATTTTTTTAAATCAAGCTTATTTTTTATTCATAATATATATATAATATATATATATATATATATATATTTCATTTATTATATATAGAAAAACTAAGAAATTTTAGTGTTTAATTGAAATGTATAATAATTTTTCTAAAAAAATCATTACCATTAAAATTGTTGATTAAATCTTTATTAGAATAATGCTCTTATCATTAAAAATGTGTTTTTAACCGTAATTGGATTTCATTTCTTATAAAATACAATATAGCAACAAATTTAATAAAAGTTTAATGTAGTAATAAATTTATAAAAAAACTATTATTGAATGTAATTTTTTACAAAGAAAGCCAATAAAAACTCATTTTAAATTGAAATCATAGGATATCTTTGTCAGTAATAATATTGAACAGTAAATATAAGATCGAATGTAAAGGAATTTTGATATTTGTACTTATGTATTGTTCATACTTCTCTAAAAACTGCTAGAAAAACTTCATTTTCAAATTCTGAAATCAAATTTTCTTCCTGAATCTCTTTCTGACGAGAAATATTCATGGACAGATTTCTCTTAGCTACTTTCAATTCCAATACAGTCGTCTGAAGAGCTGTAAAATAAAAAAATAATTCTATGATGGTTATGACATTTGAATTGTGATATTTCATTACGTACTTGAAAAAATCTTCCATAACTTGTTACTTAAATGTGTGTTCTAAAGTATTTAATAAAGGCTTATTTATATTGATAATTTTTTTGGTATCTTCCTTTATGTGTGATTGTTTGTATATTTATTTCTATCTGAAACCTGAAGGTAAAATTCTTTAAAATATTTCTGGAAAGTACCCTTATATTCACTAATAATTTTCTTTTAATCAATTATCTTATCTCTCATTTTCCTTAATAATTTATCAAAAAATATATAATTAAAACAGTTGAAGATAAACCTTTAAATTCCATCCACAAATTCTTTCCAAAAAAATATTCCTTTAAAATAATTATTGAAAATTTAAAGGTATAGTTCTAATAAAAATCATTCACTTCTAAAATTTTGTGAAATGATATTATTGAAATCTTGAACTATTAATGACATTTTTGCTTATATAAATTTTCTACCTTAAACTTTCCACAATTAATTCGTCGCCATGGTTACATAAAAAAATTGCTACTTTGTTATTAAATTAAAAGTTTTGCCATTCACCTTCTGTTTCGAATATATATGAAAATAAGCCGTTTAACCTAATTATGATCGTTTTATAACAAAATATATTAAAAATGCTCTTAAACATTCGAAAAAGGAAATTTGACCTAATCATTACATAAACCTTACATTTTGCACTCATTGAAGATGTATTTAGAATGTAAGAACCTTTCCCTCACACTCTTGACAGTTAGTTCTAGTCTTTTTTTTTTATTAATGGTAAGTAATTTTTTACAAAGCTCATCTATCAAATGAAACATTTTGCAAATAAAAATATGTAACAGTTGTTCACAAAATAATATTTTTTCCAGAGTTCCTAAAGAGCTTGAAACTGGATTTGAAAATATGAATTGTGGATAAGCAATAATTAAGTTAGCGAAATACATTCATGCAATGTAAACAAGATGGTACTCTGATAAATTATACAAAAGCTTCTTTGAGCATTAACTAATGCACAAAAAGGTAACAAAGGTTTTTAAAAAATGCTTTTTAGCGTCAATAGATTTTACTAATTATTGTTAGATAAAAATTAATCATTAGTATTGTTAGGTAAAAGGAAGCTAAATCATGTTAATTTTATTCAGAACTTTAAAAAAAGAACAATATTGCAATAATAAAATGCATAATTCTTTTTTCCGTCATCCGTGTTACTAATCTCAAGAAGTTTCCATGAAAATGGGTTAGTTATTGTATTTTTAAAAGTAAAATTAAAAACAAGATTATTGAATTAACACATAATTAATTAATTTGTTTAACATCTAGTTCGAGAAAAAAAACTTATTTTACTGGTATTGAAGTGTTTATAAAGAAAATAAATGAAATGAGATAAATGACTGAAATAAAAGAATATTAATATTTTAAGACACAATAAGTTAAGAAAGTAGTTTAAAAAAAACACCTGCTATCCATTTCAATATATCTTTGTTGCGTTTTTCGGCTGCTGGATCTAAAGTTTTAGAATCTTTCTTCTTTAGGTGTTCTATTATTGGCTCTGAAATAAAAATATTTATATAAAATTTATATTTTTGTTTTACAGTTTTTGTATCCTCTTCTAAGATTTCTCTAAAAGAATCTTTCTTACAGTTAAAACCTTAATTTTAAACATTTATTTTTGTTAATTTAGAATGCAGTTTTTATAAATAACAATAAAATGATTGTTAAGAGAACTCATATAATACAATTTTTTCTCCTGTTAATGGTTGAAATGTTAATGGTTATTCACAGAACAGAACTTTTTAATACTCGTTTTCTTTATAGAAATGCAATTTCTTTTTCATTGTGGAGACTGAAAAACCTTTTTAAAAATGAACAATAATAAATCTGAGTTTATTCTAGATTTGTTAGATGTATTTTAAATAAAGGTGAACCTATATATAAACAATAAACTTAAGCTGTTACAAAAATTTAAGCACTTGAGACAGTAAAATAACCGTATTTTACAGTGAGATTTTTCTTGGTTGATTCATATCTAAATTATTTCAATTTATTTGTTTGAAAAATATTCTTCGAAAATTTTATCTTCTTTAAAAGTTTTTTTTTAAAACGTATGTATTATTTTGAGTGCTCAGCCCTTACAATCATGTGAACTAAATATCTAACAAATTTACAACTCACTATAGTTACTTAATTATTTTGCTAAAACTAATAACTTAATTTTTTACTATGATTTTCAGAAGCACATTTTTATTATTTGTTCTTACAAAAATTAAGTAGAATTTAGAATATACTCATAATTATATATATACTCACCGTTTCTTTTAATTCCTTCCTTATCTTTGCGATTTTCTTCCTTCGGAATTTGCATCATTGTATACCCAGTCATAGTTTGTTCTTTTGCTTCTGTCCTCTGGGGGAGATTTTCTACAACCCTTAAAATTGACTTTTTATTTTTCAGCAGTCTCTTATTTTTTATTGGGGATTCCATTCTTTTTGTTGAAATATTATTCTCATCTTCAACAGCACAATTTTTTCCTTTGGTTACACATTTTTCATTCAAGATCGGAGAGTTTTTTTCTTGGAATTCTACGGTTGTAATCGTGTGCGATGGAATAGGTGATAATAACGAATTAGAACAATTTGTTCTCTTAGCAATGAACTTCTGACTTTCCTTTCTGTCATCAATGTTCATAGTATTAGTAGGACTGGAATTTTTAATTCCCAAGTAAGGTGTTTCAGTTTTTCCATTCTGAATTTTTTTATTAAAAACATCAAAGAGTCCATGATTTTGTATACCAAACTCAGATAATGATACTTTACTATTTCCAACAGCGTCATTGGATTCTTGGCTTGAAGAAGGTGGGAAATTAGACGTAGGGCGTTTTACCAATAACTTGCAAAAATTTAATTTGCCATTGAGCCCAGCTCCGTCAGATTTTTGATTAGTAGAAGAAAAATTGTTATCATTTACTAATTTGGAAAATATTAAATCACCATTGTGAATTTTCTTTTCTGATTGTTGAGTGGGAGAATAAAAGGTATGTTTATTATTCTGTAAAGATGACTGAGAAGGTAGGGATTCATTTTTATGAGCAGATTCAGCTGACTTTGGGATATTCGGTATTATAAGATCTTTCAATGATGGTTTAGGTAAAATCTTTCGCTGGTGTATTTTGTAAATCGTTTTTACGAATGGTTTATTATTATTTCTTTCTAAATAGGGTGGACTAGACTGAAGTATATTGTTTGGATATAATTCAGCCTGTTTTTGACTTGTTTGAAAATTTAACATTTTATAAGTTGGCTCACTTTTGTTCGCAACATCAACCAGTTGTTTCCGATGAGAATTAACTGTTGGACATTCTTTTAAATAAATTTCAGAGTTGTCATCAGAGCTATTATTTGATGAATTTTTATTGACTATAGCAGTAATTGGTGCAGGAACACTTCTTAATCTTGTTTCTAATGAGCTCGAGTTTATATTTTCTTGTTTGATATTTTCCAATTTTTTTATTTTGTTCTCAGTTGAACATTTGATCATATGATGCATATTTGGATTTTCAATACTATTTTCGTTACCCTCATTTTTCACGGTATTAAGGCATCTGGAGACAAAATTTATTTCTTTCTCTTCAAGTGCTTTATTCTTTGTCCTGAAAATCTGATAATTCTGTGGTCTTGTCATAGGTTCTGGGCTGGTTTTGAAGGAATCTGGCAATTTAGAAAGGCTTAAGTTGATTTTTGGCACTGTTTCTAAGCTATTAATTAAATTAGAGGCTTGACTTGGATGGTTGGAGATAATTTCTCTGTTCTTAAAATAATTCTTTTGGAAGCTTTCTTGATCAAACATAGTAGAATGTTCTACAATATTTGTTTTTGTTTCCGATGGATTTATACTATCACGTCGAGAATCATTCATTCCACTGTTAGCATGTAATTCCAGAAAAATCTTTTCTTTGTGAGCATCTAGAATTGTTTTCAACTTCTCATCAGATTCTTCACAATTGGGATGAATATGTGTTTTATAAGATAAAATTGGTTTCATTGTTAAGAATGTACTCTCTCTCTTTGCCATCTGAGGTCTTCTTAAATAAGATGGCTGTGTTGCTAACTGTGGACTAATTGAATTTATTTGTCTAGCTTCAAAATTGGAACTGTTTGAGTAAAGCTCTCTTTCTGCTAATTGCTGACTATTTGAGTAACTAAACCCTAATTCTGAATTTAGGTAAATAAATCCTGCTTGTGAATTTGAGCTGTTTGAATAAAATAATCCTGCATCTGACTTAGGATTGCTTGAATAAACTGATTTTGTTACTGATTGTGGGTTATTTGAATAAATAGGCCTTGTTGCTAATATTACATTCGGATGCTTCTCTTTGATTTCCATCTGTGGACTGCATGAATAAGTTGAATTGGCTTTAAGCTGTAAATTACTCGAACCAGGTGATCTTGTTACTAATTCTGGACTGTTTGAATAACTCGATGTTGTTAACTCTGCGTTGTTTGGATAGTTCTTCCTGAAAATTGGATGTGGGTTATGTGAATAGATTGATCTTGTTAATGGCTGGAAGCTGTTTGAATAGATAGTTCTAGCTCTTAATGGTGTGTTGAGTGAGTAAATTTGTCTCACAGGTAATTGTGAAACACATGAAGTTTCTCGTTTTTCCTCTTCCTGAATATCACTTATATGACGCTTACTGATGTTAACCGAATGTTCAAATTCTTCTGGAATGGAATATTTATTGTTCAATGTATTGCAGTTTTCGGCATTACTTTCTAATATTCTCATATCCTCCATTTTAGTCATTTTGTTGCTAAAATTTTCACCATTTTTCTCATAAAATTCAGAATTTTCTATTCTACGTTTGAGACTCGTATTAAACTCTTTCCTTGTGATTTTACTAACATTCTCATCATCCTGTGTTCTTTGTCTTTTATCATTTATACAAGGCATTTCATTTGATCCTGGTACTTGTAAATCAAGCCTATTTCTTGATAAAGAATGACATTCTTCGTGTTTTTGTGCGAAATAACCTCTTTCATAATCTCGAAAATTTGCGGGGCTCTTAAAAAAAATTCGAGGATTATAGTAATATCCCTTCCATCTGTCATCTAACCTCGAATCCAATGATTTCTGGGGATACATAAACTGATATGTATGATGCAAGGGTCTTTCTGGGTATGGATGAAATATGTGTTGCTTTGGAATCCAATTATTCTTCAACAAACTTTCATTCATTAAGTTAGGAGAAAATTGATTGAAATGTCTTTGAGGTAGAGCAGACGGTATGTGAATGCCATCTGTCGGAAAAGGAATCGAAAACATTTTCTTAAGAATCCCCTCTTTTCTAGTTATATATCTATAAAATAAATAATAAGTAGGTTTTAATAAAAAATCGCAGTTAAAAAATTTTTGAGCATTAAATTTAAAATATGAATAAACTAGCAGTTTCTCATCCGCCTCTCTTGTATCTGTCGTGATAATGTATGACAATATATATGTATGAATATATATATATATATATAAGCCTTAGAATTAACATTATCTTTCAATTGTATTCTAAAACATTTTAATAGTCCTCACTTTTTTATTTAAAAAGAACATGACTTAAATTTCTTTCACAGAATATATTTATATTTTATACCCCCGTATACCCGCCCTTTGGGAGTAAATTTCCACAAACCCTTTTCCATAGCAGATCGTTTCTCAACAAAAGAAACATGATTGCCAATTCTCAAATATGTCCACGCCAAATAGTTATAAAAAGAGAATTTTTTTTTATAATCCCACCTTCTCCCTTAGAATTCAATTTCCACAAAACCTGACCATAGCAGATCTCTACTCAACAAAAGAAACATGCAAGCCAAATTTCAGATATCCGTCGTTTTGTTTAAAAGAGAGTGAGGGTTTTAATCTATAAAATCCCCGAAACCCCGTCTTGGGAGTCGATTTTTGCAAAACTCGTTCTTAATTGTTGCGAAATCAAAAGATATCGCCAAATACAGGTAATCGTTTTTTAAACACGTGGGGGAATTGGATGCATATAACGGCGCTTGGCGACTTTGCACATACAAGTATATACTCGCTAACTTCTTTTAACAAGGATTTTTTTTAAAATTTTATTTTAATAAATTTGAAAATCTTTTTTAAGGAAATTTGTTTATGGCTCTCCTTTGAAACATCAGCGAATAAAAAAAAAACTTAAATAAATAAATACAAACATTCAAATTTATATATAACTGTAAAATGAACGTTTTTTTAAACTCGAATTAAATTATATGTATATATATATATATATATATATATATATATATATATTTAATATTAACTGACTGTACAATATATATTCTGCAACAATAATTACTCAGAAAAATTATTAAAATCATTGATAGTATACGATAAAATGCAATGTGAATTATAACTTAAAAAGAACATTTATAATCGCACTTTGATTAAAAGTATTGATTGCAAATTATTTTCAATTTAACGAAAATTATTTGTAATTAATTTCCTAAGTTTAATGTCATTGCACGGCATAACTAATATTACTTGAAATTAGTAGGCCTATTTAAGCGAAAGTATTTTACCTAAACCTGTAAAAATAAAATCTTTGTTCAAGCCATATATATATAACTTGAATTTTTTTTAAAAAAAATTGTTAGATTTTAAATTTATAATTAAAAGAAAAATTTTACAAATAAGTATATGAAATACGACATAAAAATGTTTTGCCTAAAAATATGCTTAACCAATTTGAAAACAATCATAGCAGTACAAAAAAAATAGCAAAATAAAATCTCTAAGCCATTTTAAGTAAAATAAAAAACATTTAAAACAATTTAAAATAAATATTTGGATTAATTCGTGTTGAAGGTTATCATTAAAACGTATTAAATTTTTCAAAATAAAAAAAAAAAATGTGGAATTAAATTGTTACCAATAAGTTTTAATATCTCTAAGAAACAATTGTTTTCATTGAATCACATTCATAGAATAAAAATTTTTCTTACAAAAAAATGATACATAATTTGAACTTACTATGGTCTTCCACTTTTTTATAGCAGTGTATAGTATTGATATTCAATTGTATTTCTCAACAAAATTGATTTTGTGAAACGTTTTCAATGTATGAAGCTTTAAATTCTTTACTGAAAGGGAACACTAGAATGGTTTGAAAATTCTCAACAACATTAACAAATCGTTTTAATATTTAAAAAAAATCTATTCACATAGAACAGGAAAAGAAGAAAAGCGAACGATTCTTGAAAAAGCAAACGATTTTTTTATTCAGATTTCACAGTTTTAAATTTCATTTATTCTTTACTGAGCTTTTATAAATTACAATGAAACCATTACGGAAACCTTTTTATTGATACAGTGTACTTTTTTCGAAAACAAACGATAAAATGTTAATTTATTAGATAAAATCATATTATTTTACTTAATAATGTAATATTCTAAAAAACGCCATTTTCCAAAGTTAACTGCTCTCGCCAAGAAATATTTTTTTTCTTCCTTATTAATATCGTTTGGCACGTTTCTTTAGTTTATTATGTTTGGAAAAAAATATAGTAAATGAATAATAGAATTGCTTCCTATCATTTTTTATCTTCTGCGTTTAAAAAAAAATAAGTTTGCAGCTTTTTTTGCTTTAAAATTTATTTTATTTTTTGAGATAATTATTAAAATGTAATTTAACAAGGTATATCATGTTCTATGTGATGCCGCACTAAAAAGAAATACCAGCTTCCGGGGAATGTACTAGGTCTGCAATGGTAAAACACCAATTCGCAGCCCATTAGAAATTTTTAAAAAAATCATGTCTGTGGATACCATTTGTTGTATTATTGTTTAAGTGATCACTTTCATATTAAATCTAAAAAATAACAGTAATATTTAGGAAAAATGCATTTACAGCAGATTTCAAATAACACATATTTATTTATATCTCATTAACTAGATAGGTCCAATTGGTAAGATTCTTGTAGTCGATGATTTGATATTAACATACTATATATATATATATATATAATAATCGCTAATATTAATATCAGTTACTATATAATATAGCATCATCTATTTTTCTTTTTACAAATCGATTTTGTTCAAGTGATGACCTATGACTCACCAGATTTTTCTAAATTAATTGTTGCTTAAATAATGATTTCTCAAAAAAAAAAAAAAAAATTTATGGACAATTTTTTTTTTTTACCCATTTAACAAAAAACATGAATGTTTTTCCCAATCATGAATTTTTGACTTTTCTTTGACATTGATTAATTTTGTTGTTAGTAAATCACTTTATTACTGAACACCTTGACTCTCATACTACGAAACCTCGAATTTCCATTTTTCTACTAGATTCTCTCAGATTTCTGGAGGATACCATTTGAGATTGCCTGTCTAATAGCGTTTCACGAAAAGAAAATGAAGACTACTGGATTCGGACCTCGTAATTTAGAATATTGGTCACATAATGAGGATGAAACCTAATCTGGCACTCTACTCTCCAAATTTCCACATTATGCTAATGGATCCCAGTCGAGAAATACTGGTTTAAATGATATAAAGCTACAAATATAACCAGTATTTTTGAAGAATTCAGTTCAGAATGTGATTTATAGATGAAGAACATTGTTTTTTCATGAAATATTTGAAGTTGTTTCCTCACATACGACAACAGTTGGTCAAGTATCATGGTTACGAACTCATGGCCGTCGTTGTCTTGTGTTTGAGTCCTGGTTTCCACTAAACTCCTGTCGTGTAGATCAGTGCCTCCCAAACTTTTTATTGCCGTGGACCGCACAATGTTTGATAATTTTACCACTGCCCTCTGCGTTTGGGACGTTGATTGTTTATATTTTAGATCGTTTTGATTTAATTTTTAATTGTACTTAAAAATGCCTTCCGAATAAAATACAATCACACCAAAAAGTGAATATGAATTGATTCTCATGAAAAGTCGCACAAACCCGAGAAAAAAAATCCACAGTAAATAAAGTGGAAATAATTCAATGTTTTTTCGACGTTCCGGTACCATTTAATCTTCGGACCGGTACCGATTTGTGGTCGGGGGGGGGGGTTAGGGACCACTGGTGTAGATGATCTGATTCGCGTTAAATCTGCTGAGACTCAAAGTCTTCGCGTTAGCAAAATGTGGAAGCTTGGAGAGTAGGATACACGCACACATCTTAGGTATCATCCTCGTCACTTGCCAATGGATAAATATTTCGAAGTCTTAATTTCATATTACTTCAAAATGCGACGATAATAAAAACTAAAATAAAATATTGGATCTAAATTTATCCAATACTAAATTTAGATCCCCCCCCCCATAAGTAGTCAACATAATGATAAGATGAGAAATGTATTGGGATCATAAAGATTGAGTGTGCAGCTCACGGGAAAAGAAGGCATTCATGCCCTAAAAAGGAACAAAAACTCTAATACAGTTAGTCGTTGGGGGATGACCAGAGTGCCTAGCTCTTTCCAGCTTTAACCTCTCATCATTAGGATTTTGAATGACTGTAATGTTATGACTCGCCCTTTATTAAGTTAAAATACTTATAAAGTAAAATATACTTTTAATAGAATAAAAAAATAAAATTTTGAAATTAATAAAGTGCATTAAGTGCTTGAAAATTAAAATCAAAATCAGTGCAAGCACCGAAGATGAAAAAAAATTTAGATCAGTGGGGTAAAACAATTAAAATTTAGAAAATCAAAAAGAGAATGATCAATTTTTTTAAAGAGATACTCAATTCTCACCAGTTCTGACAAAATAGAACAGTATGAGAGATAAATTTTGGGAAAAGAAGTGGTATATATTTGGATAACTATTTATGAGCTTTTCTAGGAAGTAGGGAAACTGCATTACATTTTTCTTCCCCTCCCCCTTTTTTTTGTACTTTAATCGAAAACGGACTATTAGTTAACAGTTCCTCTTATTTCTGGCACCCAATAAGTTATAACCTTGAAATCATAAGAATTTTATTTGTAACGTCCATATCTCTGTTGAAACAAAATCTCTCCATATCTCTGTTGAAATTTTTTTTATACTTCCGTAATATTTTAGCTTGCTAATACAACTGCATTTTCTGTTTCTTTAGCTACAAGAGGTTGTTTTTTAGATACAATTAAATGAAAATAGTTTAACACATAACTGAAGGGACTGAAGTATTTTTTTCTTTTCATGTTAAAAGAATTTTGTGAAAAAGGATATTACAAAAAAAAAAAGAAGAAGAAGAAAAAGAAACATATATTCAACAAAGAGTTATTAGATTACATTTTTTTGCATTTTTTTCAAGTTAATTAGAGAAAATAATTTGCTCTCTTCTTTTAAATTGTTGTTAATTATATAGAGTTAGCAATACACCAAAATCTTGGACAGATATCCGTTTTCGTCTTCTGTTTTTGATCAGCAGCCTTAAGGTAACAGAACACCTTCGAAGAAAATTTTTTGAATTTACCTGAATTTTGCCTGTTAATGTATATTTTATGACCTTATGGGTCTTTAAAATCAGAAAAACACCCAAGTAAAGTCTTATTAGTGCACATTTTTTCTGTGAAAGGGGTATTTTATGAAAAAATAAGCAAAAATAAGACTTTACGCAAAACATGATAACTGAAAATAAAATAAATATATTGACATTTTGTAAATTGAATAATATAGCATACAACCTTATTTAGGGAATAGACACTTATTTTGGTAATATAACCATTACGTGAGAAGCTATTGTGTTTCGAGCTTCTTAACGTTGAAATTTTCTTTAAAAGCTATTGTAATTTTCACTTTATTGCTGTATAAAAAAATTTCTACTCAACATAAAATCTTAAGAGAGGTCTATTCCCTGTATTAGTATTTAAAAAACATATATATAAAATTTTTATTTCATCCAAGCATAACTTTTTGAGATATTGTGTTTTGCGGTAAGAAAAAATGTAAAAAAACTCATTTTGAGAAAACGACAAAAATAACATTAAACTAATCTGATTACAAGAAAAACACTTACTTTCTTATTAAAATGCACCAGATTTATAATTCTCTCCATCTTTAACTTCTAAAACAATATTTCTTTTCTTTTTAAGGGCTCTTAAAATTTTCCTATGTTTCTTTGTTTTGGGGTCTGCGTTATGAATCGATTCACGGATTCTGCATTTATCTAAATGTTTATATCCCCGTAAGGTAAACACCCCAGGATTTTCAATATTCATCTTATTAAAAACTTTGAGGCACCCATTTAATCCCTCATTGAAATGTATAACAGCATCATACGACCCAAATTTAATTGTTTTGAGCGAAACAAATACTTCTTTCGGAACTTTTTGCCAGACTATTCCGTTAAAACACTCATTTGCATTTTGCGTGCGTCCATGTAAGCACTTACTTAATATCTGTTTGTCGCATAGTTCTAAATATACTGGTTTAATTTTATTTAAAACATCATTTGATAAACCAGCATATTTTGTGGTACATTTTGTTCCATTTGCCACCCCCCGCTGAAAATAACACCAGCTGTCTTTCCCTATTGGGCACTGACCATGCATCGGTTTCTTATCACTTGATGCACAGTGATATAACGCAGCAATTACATTTTGCTGCATGGCATTTAAGTTACCGACATTACTGCGTACAGCAATTCCGTAGTAATTTTGAAGTCGGTCGATAAAATTATCAGTTAATTTGCCTTTACCAGACAGTCCTTTAGTTTTTGTTTTTAGCTTTCTTAGACGCGAGCCCACTCTCTTTTGTACATGGCCAATGCACTCAAACTTTGTCACACTGTTCATTCCATAAGTGTCTTTCACACTCATGAAAGCTTTTGAGTCACCATCTCCGTAATATTGCGTGTATTGAAGTCTGCGGTTTTTTTCTGAACGAAGAAATATTCGTGAAGCCCCCACAATTTCCATTTTTGACGAAGATCCCGTGAAGTTACACTGACATATGTGGTCGGCTTTTGACGACTCATATTCAGAATTTCTTGGCATAGTCTGAAGTCTCTTACATGTAGGACAGTAGGACGACATAACTTCTACGTCTAACACCTTACCAGTATCAACTGATATTGCAGCAACACAACCATTCATAGACGTATAGCCTCTACGCTGCCATGTGCCATCCACAGATATGCCACATTTTACAAAATCAGATGAAAAATTTTCTTTTATATCCACAATTTCAGTAGCAGCTTTTTTCATGGATTCCTCAGCTACTTCCTGGACCACTTTTAAAAGCTTTGCTTCCTGATTTTTGAAAGCAGTTTTGGTCAGTCGAGGCAAATTTAATGTTGAGCATAATTTAAATGCACCAGCAAAACCCTTGCCTATCTGCCGCATACCATATACTAGCCTGGTATTTATGACTGGTGCATTTACAACTTTTTTTGATGAAGCAAATGCAAAGAAAAAGTCACAGCATTTACATTTTAGTGTAAAATGAGAGCATAATCCATACATGGAATCCTCAAAAAGCTCTACTTTTTCAGCAAAACATTTTGGGCAGCAAAGTTTAGAAAATGCATCCACAATAAGCTCAAGATCAATGATTCTGTTACCAAACAGAGGACCAGGCATTTCTTCTGCAGTTGACATACTCTCATTTCCCAATTTTGAAGAACTAGCAGTGCATTCAGGAACAGGTGTTGAATTGCTGTTATTTTCGGAAATTTTTGTGTATTTATTTCCAAAAAATTGTCTCTTACGCTTTCTAGCAATACTTTTAACCATTTTCAAGCAAAAATAAAACAGAATAGAATTATTTTTTAACTTTCTACGCTGTCGATTCTTTCAGTATGAAAATCAAACATATATGTAAACAAAGTCACTAAACAACAAATTTGATGCCAGATTTCCTACATAAAAAAGGAAAAATGTATTTCCAAATACATTTATATTTATTCTCAAATATTCTATTTTAATTTCTGACAAAATATTTGTATATTAATTTTCATATTTCATGTCATATACCATGAAAGAGAAACGTAAACAAACAATTTGGGCCACTTCCGGTTAGCAGAAAGGCATTTCCGGTCAAAGAAATTCATGATCAAGTAATATTAAAAAAGCTGTAACTTGGCTTCTAATTAAGCTAGAAACAAAATTTTTTTACAGATTTAGAAAGATAAAAGATTGAATTTTAATATTTGATCAAAAACGAAAAATCGATATTTTGACCGAAAATTGAGTTTTAAAGGTGTTCTGTCACCTTAAGAAGCTCCATCATCAACAAATTAAAAAGTTTTCTTTCCCCTGAGCTATTTGCCATTGTGATCATAGAAAAAAATTATTCTTAAATAAAAAAAAAAGACATGAAACCAAACTTACTGATTTTTACTCACACTGTGATGTACTCGTCACCGAATTGCAAAGCTAACTGATGAGTGAGTGAGTGTTTGGTTTTATGGCGCAAGAGCCAAATCTGGCTAAGCTGCGCCAAACAATCTTTAAAACAAAATAAAAGTTTAAAATCATTAAAAAATTTAATTAAATTTCAGTTTAAAAAAAAGGTAAAATTTCAAATTTTTTATGAATATCAATTTTTAAATTTAAAAACAATAGATTTGTGGGGGGACTCCCCCACAAAGTTTGGTAAGTATTATTGAGAAATAAAAGTTATTTTCTATGTTTTGTCGGCGTTAAAAGTAACATTCCCATGCAATAATTTTTACCATCTTTTTGCACAATATTATAATCTGGTTCAATATCCTCTTCTCTCTCCTCTTCCACGTCGTACATAATCGTGTCTTCCTCATCCATAGTATATTCCACAGAAGCCGACTTTCTGGGTTTATGTGGGGTCATTTTGATTTCAATATTTTGTTTTGCAGTATTTTTAGGTGGACGCTTTTTCTTACGAGATTTTGAAGTCTGAGATGTAGAAGGTATGGTATTAGATGTAGTGGCAATGGTTTGTTGCTCTGTTTCAGTTGGTAAAGGTGTAAACATAGATACTGTGGGTGAAGAAAGGGCTTTATTGGATGGACTTTTAGATACGGCGGGTGAGACTGTAAACATAGGGCAGGTAGAAGGGGAGATTATTTGGTTGGATGAAGATGATGTAACACATTCAAGAAGACTATTATACGTGGAAGGAATATTAATAAGCGAAGGAATAGGTGGTTGGGACTCTGATGAGGGTGTAACTACAAAAGAAGATGTGGATGGTAACAGTTGTGCCTGAGTTGAAGAAGATGATTAGGTAATTGTAGTAACTTTGGAACATATAGTTTGCTTTGAACCGGATATCAATGGCTGTAATAATTTAAAGGTGGGCATATTATCTTTGTAATATTTTCATCTGTTTGGGATGATTTGGTTAAGGTTGAGGGTTTTGCAACCTGAGAGTAGCTTTGAGGTAACTGTGGAGCTATTAATTTTCGTACTTCTGGATATGAGATATTTTTATGTGTTTTGATTTCTTGAATTTGTTTTTCTAATTTCCATTTTGAACACAGTTTGGAATCTGATGGATGGGGTTCTGAACAGTTAATGCATTTTGGCTCTAGATTGCAGTCAGTGGAGGAATGCCCAACAGACGCACATCTAGAGCAAGTAAGTTGTCCACGACAGGATGTTTGTGAATGTCCGAACCTCTGGCACTTGAAACAGCGCAGAGGATTCGGAATATATGGACGGATTTTACAATTCAAATAACCAGCTTTAATAGTTTTGGGTAGAGAGGGGCTGCTGAAAGTTAAAATTATATGTTTTGTAGGGATAATTGCAGTATCTTTTTTAATTGTTATTCTCCTGACCTGAATTACACCCTGATTGGAGAATCCATCGAGGATTTCCGAATCAGGGGTGGTCAATAGGTCAGTTTCAGATATGACACCACGGCAAGTGTTGAGAGATTTATGAGGACTTATTGAAACAGGTGAATCTAGAAAAGTTTTCGCGAGAAGAAAAGATTTGGTTTGTACGACAGAGAGTGCTTCATAGTCGTAGACGTTTTACTGATTTAGGTTCACCACCTATTCCTATTAAAGCTTTATTAATAGCAAATGGCGATTTTGATATCATACCGTTGTTTGGCAAAGAGATAATTAAAAATCGAGAACGTGCAGCAATTTCGTCAATTGTAAGGTTGGGTAAAACGAGGCCTTTACCCGGGTACATCAGAATTGGATCCATAGGCGCGTGAAAAACTTCGTTCTGGCGTGCCTCCACCCACCACGGAGTCCAACAAGGGAGGCAGTGTGCCGGTCAACTGACATTTGTCAGGCTCGGCGCTTACCTGGAGTACACCCAGAATATAATGCTACAGCATCAGGGCGAGGATCCAACGGGTAAACCCGCCACCCCTTATCTGCAGCACTAATCCTACAGCAATGTCTCTCCGGGGACACCGAAGAGAGGTATCACCAGCCGATTGACAGGAGCGGGCTCATTCCTGCCACCCGTCTACAGCGAAGCGTGGGCCAAAGGGAACGCAAATGTATCCCCAGGACACCATTTTCCTCCTTACGGGACGCCGCACACGGCAATAATGTGGGTCGGGAAACCAACGGTGTTAGTCGAAAACATATATATCAACATAAGCAAAATATTTAAAGAAACGCAAGAAAAAAAAGAACTAAATTAACGCAATACAAAATGTTAACAAATATATGTTATTAATAATGGATAAGTAATCAAATTAAATAAATATATATAAATTTCAAACAAGTGCATTTAATATTTTTTAATCTGTGATCTAGACGGGAAAGGAAGAAAAGGAGAAATTGAAGGACAAAAATGAGGGTCGAGGATAGAAAAAGATCACTAGGGCACCTCGGGGACGTAACACCCGTATTAACCAAAGACAGTAAACCCCTTGGGAAAAGAAAAAGATCACTAGGGTACCTCGAGATTGTGACACCCGTACTCATCTAAAGAAGGTGAGGGGACTAACTGATGAGAGATTAGATGTTTTTGGAGTGGATGGTGAAAATAGCTTAGATAAACAAAATTGGCTTGGGTCGCAGATTATTTTTAGAGTATTTCAAAGCCAAGTTAGCCTCCTTACGAAACATGTGAGACCACTTCTCTTTTATTTCGCACCCCTCTTAAATATAGCCTGAGCGACTGGTGTTTTCCGTATTTTGTTCGTTCTTTGAAGAGAAATCTTTTCATGAAAGTGGTTTTTATTTCGTGTAAAGAGAAAAAATACATGAAAATACGAAGAAATTTGTCATTCAAACAAGTGAAAATTTCATTAATACATAACTTTATTTTCTAGTATTTTTTTAATTCTTATATCATAAAAGAATATAAAAACGTTTTTTCTATATACATTACCTACTAGATGGTGAATATTCTATGTTTGCTATCCCGGGTTTCATAAAATAATTTTATACTAATTAGTATAATGCTTTGCAAAATTGAATTGTTTTCTATTGGAAAATTCTCCTTTCTTCATGTGTGGAAGAAAACACCTATAATGAAGCAGAGGGAACATTCGTTGACATATCAGCGTTAAAATCTAAATTCAAACAAGAACAAAGTTTTTGACTGAAAGTTTATGCAAGTTACACATAATTTCTCACATACAACTGTAAACATCTTAATACCATTCTGAACAATGTGTTTAAGTGAAAAATATTTCTCAATGTGAGTGGCAACAAAAATAAAGTTGGCACAAATTGTGAAATGCTACTGCAGGTAATTTTAAAAGAGCTAGACATCGACAGTTGTGTAAAAAAATACTCAACCACATATCCAGTCACTAAATATAATTCAAGTGTCCCTAATGCTATAGGCACAAGTGCTAGGGACACTTGGATCACAAATTAATATTAATGTGCGTACATTATATTAAAATCTTTTAATAACTAATACGTACAATAATTTTTTTAATTTTCCTTACACAAAGTAGTTAAAAATTATCTATAAAGTAATTGTCTATAACACGTTGATCTACTTTAAATATTATTTTAAGATATATTCCTCTAAGTTCAGGATAGAATTCTTTGAAAACACCTCGCAGTTCTAAGGGTTCGGTGAGTCGAAGAAGTTTGAAAACTACTACTTTAGTCGAATTTCTTAAAAAAATATTCATTTCATATACCTTTTCCTGGACATCCACGCTAAATTTGTAATTTTTCTATACTGTGCTTTGAAATATAGTTATTTCATTGGGGGGGGGGGGGTCATCGCGAAATTTTTTATATAAAAGGTTTATGGGTACTGTAAATTTGGGACCCACTGCTCTCTCCTCGGTTCAAAAATAACGTATAAGTAGATATTTGTATTTTTTTTTATTTCAAAAAGGCTTAAGATTTATCTACGAATAAATTGGCGCAAATTACTTTTGAATTTTGTTTTGGTTACAAATCATGTCTGCTTCCTTCAATAAAGAACTTAATTTTAAAAGTATATTTTACCAGTGAGTAATTTCTTTTTAAAGGTTTATTGAAGTACTTTCCTAGTTACATAATCCCATGGTGGCCTTAAAACTGTTACTTGTTAAATTTTACTTCGAACAGAATTAAATATGTTGTTGTTGTTCACATATTGTTGTTGTTCCGTCATATGATTATAGTTGTATGTTTTCTTTAATAAAATTGTTTTATATTTATTTAAAAAGACTATCCCTAGGTGGCTAAAATTGTACTTTGCAAAAATTTGCATGTAATAATTGAGTTCCAAGTCGTAAAGTAGAACAGTTTAGCTGTCGATAAAAAAATTTTAAATGCAGGAAATTAAATGTTAAATTAAATGTTTCTTAAAAAACAAAGTTTCAAATTAAATTAATTCTGAAGTTGTGCATCTAGAATAAAACTAAACGTTTATAAAATAAATTATAAAGCAGGTGGTTTGGAAAAAGCATTTATTCTGTTTAGAAAAGAATTCTACCCAATGGCAGTGGAAAATATTTAAAAAAAAAAAAAAAAAAAGTCATGTTAAAATTGTTTATTTGTGTCTAATCAAACATATTCAGAAGTCTTTTTAAGAAAATAAGTGTGTTTTCAGGACTAATTAACCTTTATTTTTTATTTTTATAGCAGGTGTTTCGAAAAATATGCAGGTATGTTATCGCATTGTAAAATTCCTTCAATTAATCATAAACAATAGGCCACACTAAATCAGATTTTTTAAACATAAGGAAGATGCGACCTTTTCCTTACAAAATATTAAACGAAAATTAAAACTGGAATTATATTAAGTCATTTCAATGGTTTAGTGTACGAATTTGTTCATCTCCGTAAATCTTATGGTCACAGAGTATCCGAATGGTCATTCATGGTTGCAAACTCGTGACCGGCATCGTTTCTGTTGACATGTGGGATCAAGTTAAATTTAGAGAGGTCGGAGTTATTTTTTATGAGCTGTCCTCGTCATTTGACAACTGTTCAAATTTGTGAGGTCCGTCGCAAAAACATTTATCTTAAATATCATATTTGTAATCAACATAATATTTATTTTGAAAACATTTAAGGTATGTGACTTCCTTCGGAGCACTTTTTTTTAAATATATAAATTTGCATCTAAATAAACACTTTTTTATTTGAAATGGGGCATAAAACTAGGAATTCTAGTACAATTTCCAGAAAATTCAAAATAATTTTGGATACTGAGAATTTTGAGTGAAATTTTAGTGAAAATTTTTTGTTACGGTAAGGCTTGTGTTGAAAATTCTAATTAATATTCTAAAACTATTTATACAGTACATAAATTATATCATTACCTGTGCTTAGAGCTATAAAATGTGTGATACTTTTGAAAAGTGTTTGAAATATGTAATTTTTTATGCAAAAAACTTAATTTTTTACAAAAAATTAAGGTTACTTCTCATAAAAAAAAGTGCAATAAAATACATAAATATACACACAGAGATTAGATTATAGTCTATACTGGAGTAAAACTAAATAAAACATTTTCTAAACATTTCGATTCAATATCTTAAAAAGAAATCTTGTAGGAAACTTTACCGTGAAGCAAAAAATTGAAAGACATAGTTTCGCAGAAAATGCACTTAAAGATTTTAATATTGTATAAAAAAGTTTCTACTAATTGTACAATTAGACTCACGATATTTATGGCTCAAGATCTCTTTAGCTTCATGTTTAACAAATTCTGACTTTTTTTTTAACCTTTTGCTGTTTTCTGGAGAATTTTATAAACTATAATAATTGTCGTTTTCAGTGAAATTTTGATAAAAAATTGCATTTACAGAAAATTCTAATGAATGTATTCAAATAATATTTATACTGTATGTGAATAACATCTTTATATGTCTTATAAAACAAAAGATTTGTAATACATTTTTTTTTTAACATTTATAAACCCCGTGCACCACCGAACGTATAACACGGGGGTAAACAACACAGACAGAAGAAAAGATTACAACACAAACATCCATGCCTTCTCCGGGATTCAAACCCAGTCCCTGCGGCACCGCAGTCAGCTTCACTGACCACTATACCGGATGGGCGGCTTTGTAATACATTTGAAAGTGTTTTAATTATGCCAAATTATATGCAAAAACACGAATTTTAAAAAATTAATGATTTTTTTTTTCATAAAAAACAATGAAGTACATAAATATATACACAGAGATCAGATTTTGATTCATAACACAGATATAACTAAATGAAACATGTGAAAATTTCAATTCATTGCCTTAAAAATATTTTGAGTAGAGATCTACTTCCGGTTTTGTAAACTCCATTTCCGGTTTAGTAATAATGCTATAACTTTGCTTCTAAATATCGTAGAAATAAAAATAGAGTGTTTTTGGAATCTTAAATGTATGGGCTATAAAATAAAAGCAATTTCGAAAATTTCCCCTTAAAAGACGAATTTCGGATAACCACATCCCTTAAACAATTAATATATTTTGTAATGTTTTGATACATAATATCAATCTCCTTTACAAACTCATTTCTTATAGTATTTTGGGAGGGCTCTAGAAGAGTTAAAAGAACTAAGGTCAATGATCGATTTGGGGGCTTTTTCCGCGAAAAAAATCCTTCATAATATATATTTATACCGACAGTATGTCTTTAACATTATTTCTCCACATTTTAACAACATATTTAAACTTAATTAAAAATAAACACTCTTTATACTGACATTTTTATAATTATTTTTTTGTTTAAGGCACATGAGGAAAACTACTACCACGACAAAGTAGATAACTGTTCAAAACTTGCAAAAAATGTGAAGAGGTAGATGTACATGCCCCTCACTCCTAAATTTTAAAAAATTAAACTTATTGAAGACGGAGAGAGCTCTTGGAATAATTCTTACATAAGTCTACGTGTCAAAATATACTTACCGGCATCTAATATTAAAATTAATTTCTATCCTATACACATTATCCAATTTCTATCTCTTTATTCTCCCCCTTACTATTTATACAGATTTAAATTAAACCGAGCCTCGTTGTTTTTGTGGATCTGTTGAGGAATATGGATCACTATGTTCTATTAAACAAAGTATTATTATGATATTGTGCCCGCTGATACCTCTTATAAACTGTGGTTTAGCTCTTAAAATATTCGAATATTCATGTTAAAATTTTCAGACGGGAAACGTGAATTACCATATTTTATTTTTCAAATTTACTCGTCTTTTATTTAATTAATTTATTATTTGGATCATTAATACTTTATTATTATATTTCCACTTTTGATTTTATTTTATTTTACAAAAAAATATACGGAAATTCAGGCCATGTACTTTTTACTGCATATCGTTTTCAGTGTTTTTATTTTTTTGTTTTGAAAGAGCATATATCTGAAAAAATTTGGTAGTTTTTCTTAAACCCTGGTGCATTTTTTCCCCTCAATATACAGACTTCTCTTTTGAATTTAGTTCTGAATTTATTGGAATATTCTCATTTTATTTTGTTTTTCTTTTATTTTAAACTATACACCCCCCCCCCCTCCTTTTAGTGGATTCTCAAACTGTGGGACGTGCGATAACATTACGGGGGGAGGCATGAGCATATCAAAAATAAAACTGATTAAAAAATTATAAATTCTGATAGGCAGTAAAACAAAATTCATTCTGACATAATAAAATAAACCATTTTATTATTTCTTTTTCCGCTAATGGTGATTCATTTTTTAAATAGAAAGAAAAAAGGTATTAACAGAAAATGACGTCCTTTAAATGAATGATTTATCTTTCCCCTTGTATTTTGTGTGTTTATTTTTTAATAATTTTACTTTTGTGTGGTCTCGACTTTTTTTATTTGTTTTCTTTTACTATCTGTACATCTGCATAAGATAATGAAAGAATTCCCCCCCCCCCTCTTATCCTGTTGATTCTTCAAAGGTGTTTGCTTTGTATCTCTTACATTCCTTTGTACTTCATAAATTACGTATAACTTTGAAATCCTGAACTACGTAATTATTTTTTTTTTTTTAATGTCTGTTAAAAGTTGTCTGTAAAAAAAATGTTGCATGCATAATATAAATTAAATGGAATAAGAAATGATTTTATTTACTAACTTTTTGATATTTTGTTACATTTTTTATACTTAATTGGTGTTAAATTCCCTTCGATTTTTAATTGAATAGGTTCCTCCACTATTCGTGTATGAAAGAGTTTATTTTATTCTAAATTAAATTCTTATAGATTATGATAAGATCGAAGAAAATAACCCTGTGAATAAATGTATTAAATTTCATTAAGAAATTTGATGCAATTCTTTTTTTTTACTTTTAAAAATTTGGAAGTATATCTGAGATTAAAATAAAAATATAAGAATATTAGGAACCAACAATGAAATTCAAACATGATAAAAAAAAGACACTCAAATACGCTACAAGTATGCCTTTTTTTTATTAATATTCAGCAGAAATTCTCACGTAAGAAATGCAGACAAAAATCACGTAAATCAAACCGAGTAAATATAAATATTTGAAAATGAAAACTAAATTTGAGTCCAAACGGAAATATGATACATTTGTGAGGGCATTTAAAATTACTTGAAAATAGTTTCTATTTTCTCTTCTTTGGTGAAAAGGAACCAACTGCTTTTGCTTCTCCGTTCCTGTTTAAAAAAGCAGTAGTACGGCTTGTGCACAATTCTCTGTAATCAGAAATTATATTAGCATTTAACTTCAAGAGTGAAATTATTTTAAGTATTTTATAGTATGCATAAAAGTTTTTTTTAAATTTTTCTTTGAAAAGTTTTGTTTTAGAATTTATGAATATGAGATGACAGATGTACGATCCATAACTTTAAAGTATAGAAATCCCATTTGCTTAAAAAATTTGATTGAATTTTGAATTGATTGAAATTTGATGAATGAAAAAATTGATTGTTTTTTTACACCCATTCGAAATGGGTTTAAAAAGCCTATAAATAATTATAAGCCTTTAAATAGAAATTATATAATGCAAGCCTAGAAATTATATTTATTAATAAGTGATCATTATTTCCTTTTACAGCAGCTCTTTCAAGTTCAAAAAGGAATTTTTACTTCGTGTAATATGTTAAATTATTAATTTATATCTCACCTTTTTGAAAACCATATACCCCCTTCCCCAGTTTTCTTAAAAGATTTATACTTGTTTTCAATTCTAAAGTTTGAGATACCTGATAATAAATATATTTTTATATAATCCTAACTATTTTGTAAAATTCTGAAATAATTCTAAATTGACAAAAAATATCAATTTCTTTAGAACCTTAAATCAGTTGATAACAACATATTAGTAGCAGTGCATGATTAATGTTCATTAACAGTTATGAAGAAATTTAATTCTCAATAATAAAATAAATAATTATAACAATTGTAATGAGAAGTTGGACACATAGTGATTATAAGGCCATCTGATCATGTTAAATATTTTCCATTATCAAATCATTTAAACAAATTCTTCAAATCACACATATTTAAATGTATCGAGAACAAAATGAGAGTATTACCATTTTATATTGAAGATTCTTCTGGAATTTCTTCGTTCTTCTCTACTTCAATAAGAGTATTTCTTATACCTTTTACCAAACTTATACCTACATTCAACTCTGTTGAAACAATTAAAAAATATTAGAGGTGTTATTCCTGCTTTTAAAGTTTTATAATTCGTGTTAATGCTAAAAAATTTTTACATTCTATGCTATGTAAAATGTAGTTGAATATTATTTTTAAAACATAATACTTAATTTAAAAAAAAATATTTAAAAAGCATAACTATTCTGTATTTTTTCTTGAGTTTTGAAGGTAAGGCCCTTTATATAATATAATATTATTTTTGATTTATTCAAAGTCTTGCTTCACACTATTTGTAACGAAGTGCTACTGAAAAGCACTATCATTTCTTGAATGCTTTCTTATTTTACCGATTACCGTTTTATTAATTTTCATAGATATTTATGTAACACCTAAGAACTCAAAATAATCATTAAATGAAAAGTGATTTAAGCTAATTCAGTTCTTTATTTTTCAAAATTTTAAACGGATGATTAACAGCTTTACTTTATATTTTTCATGACAAATGTTGTTTCTACTGAGAAATTTTCTGTTATTAGTAGAAAATGTATGAAGATATTTATCCTCGTAATTTAATTATTTTTGCCATTCATCTTTGATTTTAAGAAAGATAAAATTGCTTACGATTCGTTAGTCTTTGTGAAAATTTCTCTACACCTCGTTGAAAGGCCGTCCTTGTAATATTTGATTTCAATATGCTAATCCAATTTGAAAGTCTTTTCATTTCGCCAAGGACATCTTTCTTCGGTTCTGGGCGAGAGAAAAAAAGATGAAAGCTGTCAAATGATTTATGGGAATACAAAATAAAAAAAATTATTACAAGAAGAAAAAACAACAAAATAAATCACACAATAATCTACAAGTTTTACGTTTGAAAAACTTTCTTTTGGAATCTAATTTTTTTTCCTCAGATTTATTTTTACCCTGAAATGATTGATAAAACTGTTTAGTTGTTTGATGAAATTACTCACCAGTTTTTAATTTTCTTAACTTTGTTACGTAACAACCAAAAACAAATTTTCAAACTTGTCCTAATATTATTCAAATTCCAATTGAAATACGCGCAAAAAAACTTTTCTTTTCAGGTTTAGATGGTATAATTACCAAAGATCAACTTAGCAACTCTATACATTTACATTCGACCTCATTTATTACGATTCTTCTCAGATTAAATTGACACTTTATACCTTAAATTAATTGCTATTTTTAAATTTTAATTCGAATCAATTGAACAATAGTTTTTACTAAGTAAATTTAATTCACACACAATAATTGTAATGGGAAAATGAGAGTCACATTCCCCGGAATTGATATTACTTTTGTGTTTAGAATACTGTTAAACAATTCAGCCGGAGTTAAAATAAAAATTAAAAAAATCACGCTTATATAAAGTACAATTTGATAAAAATACTCATCTACTTTTTTTTTCGTTTTAAATTAAATTAATTTTTCTTTAAGCACTGAGAGAATAGCTTTTAAAGAAAAAAACTTTAATAATATTTTATAAAAACAATTTTTTAATACACATTTAATTTAATTTATATTTTAAATAGATTTTTTACGTACCTTTTCGTTTGCCACTATAAGTAGCATTAGCATAGGTAACATTATTTACTCTTCGTTGATTGTTTTCTTTCTTTGTAGCACCATTATTATGTTCACGAATTTTTTTTAAATCATTTATTCTCGGAGCAATTTTTCTTGATGTGCTGGGTACTGTTTTTATAATATCATTTGGAAGAGTTTGATTGTTTGGCGGAACTAAGAGATAAGCTTTCTTTGGATTTTTATTCACCAAAAATATTTTGAACTCAGATGGTGCCGAATTGGCATGATACGTAGGAGTAACATTAGCATTGTTTGTCTCGTTTTTTATTCCTGCGTTCCCATTAGACATTAAAATATGCGGTTCTTCCGTTGGAGATTTATTTGACTGCTTATGCACATCAATATTTTTTGGTAGATATCTTATATTAGGGAAATAAGGTGCTGTATTTGCAGAATTGACGGGTCTGACTGGTCTAACTAGTGGAAAATGAGGTACTTGTAAAACGGCAACTTCACCATTGGTTAAAGCTGGGATAAAAAATGGTCTCAAAACAGGGAACTGTTCTTGCGAATCTCGGTAAAATGATCCTTCTTGTTGTCTAGGGTTATTAGATGGTATTAAGAGATTTGCAATACTGTTCTGGTTAAGAAATACACTTCGATTGTCAAAAGTACTTCCGTAACCTAAGCCTTGTCGGAAGATCATTTGATTTCTTCGTTCCTCATTCCTTTTCGCATCATATCCTAATAAATTGGGATTTGCATAATTTAATGAATCATTTTGCACAGAATTTGCTGAATAAGTCTGATTTCCATAATCAGTATTTTGTGAATTGTCCACTGCCTTTGTAGTTTTATTATTTTGTTTGCCATTCCTCTCCTCATCCGAAGAGGCAATATCGATAACTTCAGGTTCTTTCCTTGCTGTCTCGACAGATGGTCTAAATTCTCTATCCATCTCTTTGGATTTTTCAAAATATTGTTTCAAAGGTCGTTTCGTTGCACTTTTTAATTTCTTGATGCTGCTGTTTCTCACGCGTTTCGTAATATCTATTGCTGTGCGATGGTATGAAGGCTTGGAATAGTCAGCATATGATTGGTGCTTCATCTTCAAGCGATAGGAGCTTCTTTTATTAAGTTTGTTTCGATCACGCAACACTTTGCGTTCTACAAATCTTCCCCGCCTTTTTTCAATTAAACTTTTCTTGCGCAATTCTTTGCTGAATTTCGTCAATGTGCGCTGGCTGCAAATTCGTTTGGGAACCAGACCTAAGGTGCCTAGAAACTGCGTTTTGGAGCTAGTTAGTATCGCCGGGTGTGTTTCAGGATCGTTTTGAGCTCCTTTTAACAGTATTTTAAACTCATAAAAATTTCTAGGCTTTTTGCATGCTTTCGTGAATATGCGGCTGTGTTTACTGGAATCGTCATCTTCTTTTGAGCAATAGCTCCCACCTTCATACATAGAACAAGATGGAGTTAAAAATAATTCTGCTGTTTTTCTATCATAAGAATCGTTAGAATCCCATGAATGTAAAGATTCTGATAAATAATTCTGGTTTGATTTTAGCAATATTTCAGACTTGTTTTCAGTAAAATTCATAGTCTGGGGAATATGACAATTTATCATAGGCTTCAGTTTAGGTAATAAAAATTTATTTCTTGCAACTTCTTTCTCAGCAAACCCTCCGAAATGATTCATAGCATTTGGTACAATTACTTTTTCGTAATTTTTATGCTGTTTATTTTGCATCTCCACTTGAATCCTACTGCTTGTTGAATTGAGTGATCCAGTCAAATCATAGACAGAATTGGACTTTCGGTTCAAATAGTTTTTCAGAATAGGAAAATGTTTTGATGAAAATGTGTTTCTTTGTGGACACTCCCTCGAATATTCATAAAGTTTGTATGAATCAATTTTTGGCTGTTGAAAAATTGGCCACGATATAGAAGACACTGGCACAGCTGAAATGAAAACCCTGATAAGTTCAAAATAAATGGAACTGATCATCAAATAAAAATATTTCTACACTGGGAATTCTAACCATATCGATTTAGTGTAACAGACAATATATATGGAGTACCTTTTCAGAATGAAAGATACTTCATAGAAATAGAAAAATGATATGATAGAAAAATAAAATAAAATGTCTTCTGTTCAAAGAATTTTATTAGAAATTTAAAACTATTTTTAAATATATACAAACCAATGTTTCAAAAATCTGATCCTTTACGTAATTATTGAAAAAATAACTCAGCATTAAAATGTTTGACCATGTTAAATATTTTATTGTAATGGTAGTTTTGCATGAAATATTATAAATTATTTTAAAATAATTCTTTAATGAATTCTACATTTGAAAATAAAACTATAAAATGAAAAAAAAGTTCTCCATTTAAGTAAATATCTCGTTCAAGAATTGCATTGATATAAATTTATATTTTTATTACTCAAACCAGCAAATTATAGAATGTTTATGTCAGTGCTTCTCAAGCTTTCAATATTTGAGGCACAATTTTCTATCATAATTTTCATCGCCCCCATACAATAACAATGCCTTGAATTCAATAAGAATATAATGTAAAGCTACAAAACAACTTTAATTATAAACCGTACAAATTATCAAGATACGTATTAAATTTTGTATATGATAAGCCCATGAGGTCATTAGTAATTATTAAACCTGTTCTTAACTTAGCATTGATGAATTAATGATCAAATACATTGAGCAGTACTGATACATTGAAATATATATTATATCCACGCAAAAACTTGTATCTTATTTTTTATTATGGGTGAATGAATTTAGCCTTCCTTCTTTTCGGTTAATTAATAATTTTTTTAAAAATAATCTATAATTTTTTATATGCTTAGCGCCCCCTGGTAGGATTATCACGCATCCCTAGGGGGTGCGCTCCACAGTTTGAGAAACGCTGGTTTATGTTAACAAATATTAAATAAAAACACACTATTGATTTATAAGTGATGTATTATTCTTACTTTTTAAAGCGAGAACTATATATCAGTAAATATCATCTTCAAACTGAGTGTACAGTAGAACGTCGCTTATCCGAACGTTTATTATCCGGAGCGTCAAATATCCGAACCAAAGTCCGGATACGTTTTCGAACAGTGAAATGCTCAACAGTTGTTTCGCGTGAGACCAAAAGTGACGGGAAAACCCAAGGTGAGGGATATTTGGGGAATTTCAGTTGTGTGATTTGGTAAACATCTGCGCGGGATATTAGGTCTGTTTGTTTCCAAGTGAAGGGGTGTATGCGTGCTCTTTTGTTGAGTTGTGAACTGCTATGGCTTCGAATTCAAAACGGAAACGCAGCGTCTTGATCACAGAGACAAAGCTTGAGATATTAAACCGTCTCGCGAAGGGAGAAAGTGGAGCGTCTCTAGCACAGTTTTATAATGTTGGAAAGTCAACAATTTCTGCCATAAAAAAAGCCGAGAAACCATTTTAAATTTGAAACCTAACCTAAACTTGAAACCTAAGCAACCCTGTCGACGATTGAACGGATGAAGACGAGTACAACAACAACAACAACAATGAAAGTAACAAGGGTCCATTAAATGCTGACACATTTCTGCGTTAGAGTCAGCTATGGAGTGGTACGAACAATAATCAGAGTGCTGTCCCACTCAACTACTGCTGCTTAAGAGAATCAGAGACTTTGCAGCGAAAAAACGAAAGTGTACAATACTACAGCGAAAAAATAAGTGATTATTTTCCACAATAAAGGAAAAATTGCGACAGTTTGCACCTATTTTGTTTTTTCTTCAACCACGTTTCCGCATGTGATGATTTTCAACATTCGTATAGTGTCCGGTTTCATACACTGCATGAATCGCATTCGGTTTTCGGTTATCTGAACAATCGCGCTCGTTATATTTCATGATAATGTTCAGCATGTTTAATGTATTGTATTTACATGAATTCACGAAATTCTTGCCCTAAATTGCTTTTCGATTGATCTTAGTGTTTACCTGAATATATCTTTTTCTTATAAGTTTTAAATTCTTTTCCTATTTCATTTCTGCATTCATCTTGGTCACAATTTGTAGAAATGGCATTCATCACAATTTCTAAATCCATACCAAAGTTTTTCTTTTGCCATGTGTACTTTCTTTGAATCTGTAACAAAAAATTAAATAGCAATTTTTGTTAATTTATTTAGCGATATGTCAGAAAACATTAAATTATATACGATTAAGGCGAAAATAAATTTATTATGACAAACCTTATCCTATTTCACTTGAAATGACAAAAATAATTCAAGGATTCTTTGTTGAATTCCTAATTAAACTGCAATCTGTAAGTTTAATTTGCATTCGAACTCTGAGCTTCATAGTCCTTATGTAATGCGAAAATTTGGATAATAAATTATAAATTAAAATATCATATTCATGGCGTGATTATGATTCAAAAGTATGAGATTTTTATAGCGCACTGTGTAATTCGAGCACAACATTGACATACAATTTAAAATTTCTAGAAATAGCCATAGAGTTTATGATAAGAGTTGCTACATTTTTTGCTACAATAAATAGTACAATATACAATTGAAGAAACTGTGGCAATTTGGGAAAAGAATCCGATTACTGAGTGCTTCTTTTGCAAAAAAATTTTACTCAAATTCATATTTTATTTATCAGCAGGGTAAAATACGAGGATAATTGTGTCACACCCAATCAGACTTTGATCTGAAAAATACTTTTAAATTTTACTTATTACATTTATAGTAAAAATACATTGTCTCATCAGATGCATAGTTTAAATTTAAGGTATTCAGGTTAAAAGCGTTAGAATTGGAAAATGTATTAATATGCAACATATGGGGGGGGGATACTAATTAGCAACGACCCGAATGAAAATTCAAAATGATCACACATTTTAATTATTAAATTAATTAAATCAAGTAATTTAATCACTTGTTTAAAATTGACTCAATTTATATAAAAATATTTATATATTTCGTTAAACCCTATAACATATATTTCTTTTATAAATTGTAGAACTGAGTGTGTTTGTGCTTTTGAGCTAATATATTCAAAATTACCAAGTCACTTTCAGTTTCAAATTTTTGTTTACTCAACACTTAGTCTTTTAGTTATAATTATAATTATATAATATATTAAATAGTTTAATTTAAACCCGATTTTATTGCATTCATACAATTTCGACTGTCTATATATTTTGCTTGAATATTCACAGCAATATCCCTTAACTTTAAAAAAAATACCTCCCAAAATTTGATGACTTTGAGATTATAATAATTTATCTTTGGTAATAAAACATACATGGTATTCAGTAATGCATTAAAGAAGTGCTTGGAAAAAAAATTACAGTGAATTATTTAAATTATAAAACACCTTTAATTTTTTAGACGTAAATTATGAATGTTTTCATCAATCATGAATTTCTGAAAGCAAGAATCTCCAAAATAATAGTAAATGAAAATAATTTTTTTTCTGCTACATTTTTGAAGTATCTTAAAAATCCACACTGCAATAATCCCTTAAAAATGACACACAGAAAAAGTTAAAAAGAAAATGTTTCATTAAACAAATCATTATCATGAAGTAAAAATGTATCTTGCTTTGAAGAATTCTTGATTTTTGAATATTAAATTAGTGAATTATTTAAATTATAAAACACCTTTAATTTTTTAGACGTAAATTATGAATGTTTTCATCAATCATGAATTTCTGAAAGCAAGAATCTCCAAAATAATAGTAAATGAAAATAATTTTTTTTCTGCTACATTTTTGAAGTATCTTAAAAATCCACACTGCAATAATCCCTTAAAAATGACACACAGAAAAAGTTAAAAAGAAAATGTTTCATTAAACAAATCATTATCATGAAGTAAAAATGTATCTTGCTTTGAAGAATTCTTGATTTTTGAATATAATTTTACTGTACAAAGCAATACAATCAAAGAAATAAGTCTTTTTTTTTTATCATAAATCCTTACAAGTATTTTATTTAATATCTGAAATTTTTAGAATGTGCAATAATGCAGATTTTTCCAACTTCCTTATATAGTAACTAAAACACACATTACCCTCCATATTTTTAATCATTTCATTTTATAAAAATATTCTACAAGAAATTTGTATTCTAATTATTTTTACAAAATGTGGTATTTTTATTTTACTTGCTATCTTAAATAACATCTTTTTTTTTAAAATCGCATTTGTAATTTTGTATTAAATATGTACTATGTAGCTTTATTACATCAATAAGTAACTTACTCTACAGTTAATTATTATTGAGCTATATAATACGACAATCAGCAATTCTAAAATTTATTAGACTGTTCGAAAAAAATTTGTTTTAAATATTAAACTTTTTTTTTTGGAAGACGGGAAGTGTTTTCTGAAGGGAGTTCTGAAAATTCTTCTGTAAACGCATTGCTCTTTTGACATAATTGATTGTATCTTATTGAAAATATACTAAAATAAATTAAATATATATCTCTATATAGACATGAATATTTTAATTAAAAAGCACTTAATTTCTAGGGTCAATTTTTGAAATGGAGATTACATTTTTTTTATTGGAAGAATAATGTAAAAATTTTAGAATAATAAAAGTTTTGAAATTTTTTAGTTGAACAGTATATGTTGATCGTGATGGTAAATGCCACAAATATGGCGAAAAAATTATTAAAATTAATTGAAATATGCACAAATCGAGGGCAAGCAGAACTTTTCCGTCAGAGAGTTACTAACCAAAATTTTTAATAAGATGGATTCAAGAAACAAAATATGCACACAAAATAAATTTTAAAAAAATTATTTGATAATACGTATTAGTTTGTATTATCGCAACCTATTAGTGACATTATATGAAAAGAAGCACATGGTTGCCACATAGGAAATCAGGGTTGCCAACTTGGCAAGTTATTAATAAAGTTGGCGATTGTTGCGATCATACATTAGTACCGTTTTAGTGAGGTTATTTTATATTATGCAAGAAATAGAAAAATAAAAATGGAACTATATCCAAATAATGAGTCATTATATTTGAAACCGTTGGCAGACTTTTTTTGCTTTTATTTTTGATTGTTGCTGCATTAATCTCTCTCTCTCTCTCCCATTGATTTATTTTTATTGTGATGAATTTTCAGAATAATTAATCAAAAAAATTTATTTTTATAGGGTTATATTCAATGAAATCGTTGCTTGAGTTAGCAGTAAGTGATATGGAGTAATAGATTATTGACTCCATTAATAATATTTTGGTTTCATAAATTAACAAAATTCATCTTCAGTTGAAAAAAATAAATTCACTTGATAAATTTCATTGAATTATTATTTCTTCCGAAATATAAACCAAAAACACCGATAAGATTTGCAAACAAGGTACAGAAACATTGTCAAGATTGATTACTTGAATGTTCCCTAATATATCGGTTAGGGTTATCATAATAATTACACCAAAATAAACAAATTACAAAAATATTATACAGTGAAAAAAATGAAATTTTTGATTATATATTATTAAAAATTAAAGTAATTATCATTTAAATGAGAAATAAATTGCTATAATTAACCAAGAAATAACATTCAGTAAATTGTGACACTTCAAAACATCTTTAATATTTTATAATAAACCACAATATGTAACTCGATAATAAGTTCTAAGTTGCAATCAAACAATGATACATTTAATATTTACTTTTTATGTAATTTAATAATAATTCACATAAAACACATAATTTTTCTTTCTTATTGAACCTTACAAATCGTATACTATGTAGCACTAAAACTACAGAACATGTATTTTTAAGAAACATGTTACATTGTATCCAGTTGGCAACATCATGCTTTGGCGAATTCTGAGGATTGAATGTAAAAAGTCGCTTGCGAAGGAAATTTTTTTCAATGTCTCTTTTGGTAGCCAACCGAAGAAAAAAAAATCGCCAACGAGGATCAACGTAACATGTGTTCTGTTTTAAAATACAAGAAAAAGAAATTTACCTGAGCAACAACTTGATCCACACTCAAATGTTTTTTAGAATGTAATTCCATTATTAATTCTTCACATTTTTCCTGAGGAATGATAATTTTTCCAGAGCTAGATAGAACCAAATTACCATTTATAACTGTCATTCTTCTCGCCCAACTTTTGAACTTACTTTGCAAAGCTCTTCTGTTTGTTTTAGCTCCTAGCTGAAAAGTCGGGATCATATCTGTCAACTCGTATTCGGGTGGCGCACGAACTCTTCCATTAATTATATAACGTTTAAAAAGATTGTGCAAATATTCAGTTAGCATACTAAAATTGGTTGAACAATTCAAATCCATCATTTCATTCATTACGGCTTTTAAAAGTTTTAAAGAACACTCTCACCTCTTAATTTAAAAAAAAAAAAGGTACAGGACCCTTCCTAAAAGGTATTATCGCGTGAGCTGCAAAAATCTGCTCGTGAAGTGTTAAGTTAGTTTTCAAAATGCCAAACGATTATTTTACCAACCCCGTCGTGGAATATTCAAACGCAAACGATAATTCATCTATTTTCTCCCTTTTTTTCTAGTTTTATTAAAGAATTTAATACATGTTCTAGATATATTCTTATGTTTTCTTGACAAAATGTAATTAAATGTTATCGGAAAGAGGCTTAATGTACTTAAAAGATTTATTAATTTCACCATTTATAATGAAAAAAATATCTTAAATTGAAATTATTTTATCAATAATACCTCTTACTTTTTCTGTAACTAATCAGTTTTATTCTTAATTTGTTCTAGAAAAAATTATATTTAAGTAAAAGTTGAGAGAGGAACCTCGACAACTTTATATGATGTAATAAAATATCAAAGTATATGTGGAAGAACTTATGAGTTTTACAAAGAATAATAAATTCTTCAAAGGAAAGTTGCCAGTTTTACATTTAAAAAAATAATAAACTAAGCACGAAATGTTGTTAAAAACATCAGCATAAAAGTTTTATTCGAATTTTAGGCTCCGGTTAAAATAAAAATATTTAAAGATAATTTAATTTTTACGATAAACACTATGCCAAATGAAAATTAAATTAAAAATAAATTATTTTAACATAGAATATACCTATTGAGAGACCTATCAGAGAAAAACGTGTATTTATTTTTCAGAACTCATTATTATCATACATTTTGATAAAAGCATCTATAAAATTATTTATAGTCCCAAAGAGTAGGATCACAACACTCTAACAAGCAAAATTTTAAAAAAAAATTATTAGCAATTAATTTATGCTTAACCTTCGCATACAATATGAACTTATAATGATGTTCCCGGCATGGTATTTGCTTTTTTTTGCTTACATTCTCATAAAGGATTATTTCCGATTAATTATCTGATTTCCCATTAAAAAAGAAATTTAGCCTATTTCTGTGGGAGACTATCGAAGGATACACACGTAATGCATAAAATAACATTTTAATTGATTTAATCATACTCATTCTTTTATAATGCACGGTTGATTAAAGTAAAAAAAAAATAAGGGATTAATTGAAAAAATACAGTCATTAATTTAAAAACTAAGAAATCTGTTTGCTTACAAGGTTGACAAAAGCAAGTATAGTTAATTGATAAACTGATTATTTATTAACATTTGCAATATTATAGTCTACCACTAGTATAATTGTTTATTATTATAAAGATCTACAGGTAGAGGATTTCATAATTTTGAGTTGCCGTCAAGTAACAAGTACGATAGTTTAGATGGCCTCCAACTCTCCTAACTTCCACACTACACCAACTTCAGAATCTTGATCCCTATTACATTTAAAACATTTCAGCCTCGTTATATTAGTGAATCCAGAACACAAATGTGAAGCTAATATAGATATAAAAAAATAATTCTGACAACTTTATACGTACTTTGTTTATAACAAGAATTGTTAAATATAATTTAAATTTGCGAAAGACATATATATTAATAAAATTCTTCATTTATATACAGTGGGCGACAAAAGTGCTCGTACACTTGCAGTTCCCCATAAAATTTAATATTTTCGACTAATAAAAATAATATATCGGAATTGTAATTTTTTTATATGATATCTGCAACATTTTTTTAAAGGAATGACATAATCATTTTTTTTAAAAAGTAAAACTATTATTTTTAAAAATTAATAATCAAAATGCTCCTAAAAAATTACGCCACAGAAGACTTCGTACACTTAACAAAAATCTCAACACAGATTTAAATATTGTATTTATTTCTTAATTTATACTTAGTGCGATATCTTTGGTGTCCACAACAATTTTTAAACGTCTTGATATAGATTTAATCAGTTTTTTGTAATTTCTGCATCCATTTTCTACCATGCTTCTGTGAATAATATTTTTATTTCACATTATGTGTTTATATGTCATGTTTTCCTTTTTTCAAAATTAAAATCTCGCCAAATATGTTCTTCTGGGCTAAACAAAGTAATTAAGGAGGTGTTTTCGGAATTTAGGGACATTTACATTCAAGAGCCAAAACATTATGACCACCCCTACATTTTGCAATGAACTCGCCTGGAGGACGTGGAAGGCACGTGATCAGGAGGAAGTGGTATTAACTGCTGCTGGAGATTCTGAAGAATCATTCTTTCACTTACTTCTGTGTGTGATGGGAAAGGCAGCGGATCTAAGTGACTTTGATAGAGGGCAGATTGTAATGGCTCGAAGGCTTGGAACAAGTATTTTCGAAACTGCACGACTCGTGGGTTGTTCGCGATCTGCAGTTGTTAGTACTTATGCAAAGTGGATGAATGACGAGGAAATCAACAGTAGATGACATGGTGTTGGACGTCCACACGCTATCAAAGGAAAAGGTCGTCGGAGACTGTCTCGCATGGTGAAGCAAAACCGGAGCCAGACAATGGCTCAGCTTACAGCCCAATACAATGTAGGGTCAAGTAGAATAGTATCGGAGCATACTGTTCAGCGGACACTGTTGGATATGGGGCTACGCAGCAAACGTCCGACTCATGTGCCTTTGCTGACCAAGCGTCATCACCAACTGCGCCTGCGCTGGTCCCGGGAACATCACGACTGGTCCATGGATCAGTGGGAGAGAGTTGCCTGGTCAGATGAATCACGGTTTGCCATTCATCACCCCGATGGCCGTGTCAGGATACGCCGTCTTCCAGGCGAACAGTTGCTCCCTCAATGTACAGTAGGTCATACACAGGTCAGTGGTGGTGGTATCATGCTTTGGGGGACGTTCTCTTGGGCGTCTCTGGGACCCGTGGTTGTCGTAGAGCAGACCATGAATACAGGGTATCTGAACTACAGGGTATCTACATCATTGATGACAGGGTATCTGAAGCTACAGGGTATCTACATCATTGATGACAGGGTATCTGAAGCTACAGGGTATCTGAACATCATTGCTGACCAGTTGCAGCCTTGCATGAACTCTGTTTTTCCAGCTGGAAATGGAATATTCCAACAGGACAACGCCCCGTGTGACAAGGCTAAATTTGTGTTGGAGTGGTTCCAGGAACATGATGCTGAATTCCAGTTAATGTCCTGGCCGAATAACTCACCGGATCTCAATCCGATAGAACACATTTGGGATGTCATAGGACGGCAGCTCAGAGTTCAAAGACCATCCATTCGCAATATCTCGGATTTGCGTGACCGTTGCTTAAACATCTCGTACAATCTGTCTCCGGCCATCTACCAAGGACTTGTGGCATCCATACCAAGGCGGATTAAAGCTGTGTTGCGCGCCAAAAGTGGGCCAACTCGTTATTGGCAGGAGGTCATAATGTTTTGGCTCTTGAATGTGCGTATAGGGATATCAGTGACCTACATTGTGTGCAATGCGCTTGGCTTTATTATCCTGTTAAAAAATGAAGTCGTCTCCAATATCCAAATTTTGGACGGATAATTTAAAATTTCTCTTCAAAATATTTAAATTCAGTTCATGATTCCCAATATTATCAAAAAGTACTTAATTACCGAATCCTGAAGCATATATACATCCCCACGCAAGAACACCTCCACATCCATTTTGAAGCATGGAGGTGGAGGTGTTCTTGTTCCACATAAATTCATTGGATTAAATTCCTTATTTTTCATTTACAAGCTATTATACGTCCATTGGAACCAAAAACTTTGAATTTTCTGTCATTCCAATCAATTTGCTGTCAATGAGGAATTTTCTGAAACTTAATCCCAAGAATCTAGTTGGATTAGTGAACTATGAAGGTGGAAGTGTTCTTGCGTGGGTGTGGAAATTGGCTTCAGGATTAGTTAATTTGTTATTTGTTGTTGTGGTATTGTGATCATGAGCTCTATTTAAATAGTTTAAATTACTATTCAAAATTATTCGCCCAAAACTTGGATATTGGAGACTTCATTTTTTAACAAGACAATGACGCCAACGCACTGCTCTCAATGTAGGCCACTGGTGTCTCGATAACTGTCCCCGAATTCTGAAAACACCACCTCAATCACTTTATTTAGTCCAGTAGAACACATTTGGGGAGAATTTTATTTAAAAAAAAAAAAGCATGTCATATAAACACATAATGAAGTAAAAGCAATAATCACAAAAGCATGGAGGAAAATCGGTGCAGAAATTACAAAAAACTGATTAAATCTATATTAAGACATTTAAAAGTTATTGTGGAAACTAAAAGATACCCTAAAAAGTATAAATTAAGAAAGAAATACAATATTTAAAGTTATGCTGAGATTTTTGTTAAGTGTGCGTAATTTTTCAGTAGCTTTTTGATTGTTAATTTAAAAAAATAATAGTTATACTATTTTTTAAAAAAATGATTATGTCATTCCATTAAGAACAAGTTGCAGATATCATAAAAAATTACAACTATAATATATTAATTTTTATTAGTTGAAAACATTAAATTTTATAAGAAATTGCAAGTGTACGAACACTTTTGTGGTCCATTGTATAAATATTTATATTGTAATAATAAAACTACGATCTATGCCTAATGCTTTCATAACAGCTAAAATTCTATTTTTTCCTGTATTTTCTTTTAAGAAAAACACTGTAATTCATTTTAAATGAAAAATTAAAAATGTAAATCATTAAATATAAAACATCAAAAGTAAAGTCCTTAAGAACTTATGTGAAATTGAGAATTACTCATAAAAATATACGACTTTCAATTAAATGAGAAATTCATGGATTTATTTTTGATTCCTTAGTTTGCAATTAAAAAGGAAATTTTTCATAGGCTTTATTTCCAACAATCGCAAATAAATGATTCGAATATGCATTTCTAAGTTTGTATAACGTTTGACTAAATTTAATGAAAACACTTCACATTAAAGTGATATAAAATGTTATATTTTTGATGTATTTATTAATTCTCAACCTCAGTGAATCTATATTTAATTTGAAACCTCTGTTTCTTAATTTTTATAAATCATTTTTGATGTCTTGTGTCCAGTTGTATTTTATATGAAACGAGCATCTTTAATTTGTTAATTGACTTTGATGGCAGAGGTAGTGCGCAAAAACATCATTAGTAGGATTTAATATTAAACATACAGAGAACTAATTATTTATTGAATTGGAATAAGTACAGAGTTGATAAATTTTAAAGTTAAACTCTATTTAAATACGTTGGTTCGTTGTAATTAATTTTGTTAGAAAGTTGCGGGGGGGATTATTAAAAGCATAATTCATAATTCTGAACCATTGTCAAGTAGTGAGGACAGCAAATACTGTGTACACGACTGTGTTTTATACTAAAAGTGCAATACTCTTAGTATAAAACACAGAGTTTCTTTTATAAACAAAATATTTCTTAAAAACTTCAGTATTTCTCTAACTTAACAGTTGCATTTTTATTATGTATTGTGAGTAAATGTATTGTAAAAATTTACTATTGTCATTCTCTCTTTTTTTTTTTTATCTTCAACATATTTTTAAATTGATATCTTTTCCAGTTAACATGTTTAGAATTTGCTTTTAACTTTCATAAAATTTGAAATACTTCAGGCAATGAACAGCGTAGAATTTTTAAAGCATATTACACTAATGGGATAAAGGAATTTTCATTTGCTAAGTCAAAGAAAAAAAAAACGATGCATAATACGCATCACTTATTACACTTCAAGAAGTGATATAAGAAAGAATAGAAAATTATGAAAAATGTTTCGGAAAAAGCATGAATTTAGCCCCATAACTTTAATATTTCCTTAGCATTTTTAATATATTTAGTAAATCGATGTCAATTTTTCGAAAAAAAAGTATGAATAAATATTTTTAGAAGTTTTGTAAGGAGAAATATATGGAGTGTCTAATTTGAAAGAATTTAAGAAGAGAATGTATTGAGTTTTTTCAATATTTTTCCAGCAATCTGGCAAACTTTTTATTATAATTTCATCTTGTTCGTTTTCGTTATCAGTTTTAGCAATGCGTACTCAACTTAAAATATCTTATTTTGAATTTTTGTTCATTTGTAATAAATATTTTTAAAAAATTAAGAAATTCTTTTACTTAACATATGCAAATAAATTTAAAATGAAACATTAAATGTTCGATTTCTAAAAAGCTTTACAATACAGAACTTTTATAAATTTCTTGCACACTATTATATTTCTTCAGTATTCAAGAAAAAGTAACACTACCTACATCAAACAACAATAAAAAAAAATCAGATATTTTAAAAGAAATTAGCATGGAATGGTACAAGTTGATTGAATTTTAATTTAAGCCACACTGTATAGCAACACTCGAGGCGACCTCGTAATTTTGAACTGTGGTAAAGTGAAGAAAGAAAACGATACCTGAGCTGGCACTCTTCTTTCCGAACTTCCACACCCTGACAACGGAAGGACTTTTTGACAAATTTAATGTGCATTAGATACTCTATACCAGGGGTCGGCAACCTATGGCACGTGTGCCACATGTGGCACGTGGCACAATTCTCAGTGGCACACTGAACTACTCTTTAAGTTTGTTAATTTTTGAGTGGATGGAATTTGATAAATTTGTATAATGGACGTTATTAGACAAACACCTTCACAATTATGGGCATTTGCGGAATAACGAAAAAATCTGAAAGATAACTTTAAAGTGAAATTTAAATCTTTTTTGTAAATCATTGAATGTTATTAATGGAGAGATTTAATTGTTTGAACAGAAAAAATCACATGTATACTTTGCTTTCCGCTTTTGGTTCTACATATCAAAGGGAAAAATCTTTCCTCATGAAAAAAATATTTCGAGTATGCAAAGAAATTGTTTAACAACTTAGTTTTCAGAATCGTGTCGAATTGAAAGTCAAACATTATACCCCTGATTTTGCGATATGAAAGTGTGTGTTTGTGTAGAGAGGTGCAAGCAGTAGCTCGCATTAATATTTTTATTCATCTTTTTTTTTAAAAAAATGAAGGAAATATTTTATGTTTTTTATTTCTTATTTTAATATATTTGTTTAAAAATACAAAATATATGTACAACTTTAATTTATTTTGTTGAAGAAATATATATATATATATATATATATATATATATATATATATATATATATATTATGCTGTTTATTTTTATGTTAAAAATATCTTTAAATGATGCAAAATTATTATATAATGAAACCATAGATCTATATTATTGAATTCAATTGTTTAACTCGTCATGCATTATCGTGGGAATCGAATTGTTTCAAAAATGACCTACTGTGTGGCACGCTGGAGCATATTGGTAAATTGGTTTGGCACACCACAGCAAAAAGGTTGCCGACCCCTGCTCTATACGGTGGTTCTTTATTGACAATAGTTTTCAAACCCGCAACTCAATAACGATGGACACGAGATCACTATCATTACCACTTGGCTACCACGAGTACTTGGTCGCGTATAAGATGCAATCTGTTTGGAAATGTTTATGGGTATTATTTTTTTTCTTTTATCGGAAAATTATGCAAAGATATTAAGCAGTAAATCATGAAAAAAATATATGCATAAAAACTCTTCGAAAGTATAAAATTTCTAATTTTTCTAATGATAGACCAGTCAGTTTAAATTCAACTTTTCTGTAATTCATTCATTGAATAATTGCGAACAGTCTCTTCATTCTAACTTGAAATGGCAGAATAACTTGTAAAAAATTTCGAACAGAACATTTTTGGAGCTAACTATCCAAAAATATATTACAAGGCATGTAGCTCAAGTATGAAATAGGAACTGAAATGAAATAATGGGTGCGTATTGAAAATTCGAAAACACTTGCTTTCGTTCTGCATCTGTTTTGTTATGAGAAGGTTCAGTGAGAGCTTTTGACCTTAGCAGTATTTTTTGACGCAAAAATTTTATCACGATGCATTTAACTAAGAAATTTTATACAGTCTGGAAAGTATAATGTAGATTGCAGACATTTTTCTAATGTATCGAAGCTATTACTATGTTGAGGTTAGAACAATCATCAATATATATTTTATGCGACATTGAAACCAAATTTTTATTTATTATTGAAATGAAACAATCTCTGTTCTTTTCTATTCTATTGCTTAAAATTATGTTCAGAAATATGTAGTTAACTTTTTAATGTAAATTGTTATGAATCTTTTGGAAACAATACGAACTGATTGATTAGAAAACATTATGTAAAATGCGTTTCTGAGGCCATCTTCGTTATTTGATGTTTTAATTATATGTTAATGCATATTAAAATTAGTTTTATGTCAGATGTGCCCGTATTGATGAAATTTATTGTATCAAAAACATTATGTCGGTGAGGTTATAATTATATGTTAATCGGTCCAACTTCAATAGTGATCGGTAATGTTTACCTTGTTCTTTTATTATAAAGCTTATAATTTACTGTGGTGAATAAAAAATTTTTTGTATTAATACTTCGTAAAATGTACAGTGTCATTCCAATATTATTTAAATATATTCATATGACTCAATGTTGAAATTAATGCATTCAGATATGTTTGATTTTAACTTGTCATAATATGTTTTTTCCATCTCATTATTATAAATGTCCTGAAAGGAAAATATTTTTATGCTCAAAGATTAAATTTAAAAAAAGTAAAAGATAGTGAAATATCCGTCATTTGTAGCTAAAAATGAATTTATATATGCCAAGAGTGCTTTTTTTTCTGTATTAAGTTCTCCAATTCAATTCTATCAGCTACCGTTTATTGGTTAAAGTGTAGTATAGGGGGGATTATAGTGTAGTATAGTGCCTTTTGGATTTGGCGATTTTTCTTTGGATTTGGCAATTTTTATATAGATATTATGGTGAGAACGAATTCATTGTGGCTTTCGAACATTTTTCGCTAAGTGAAGTAGCTTGGCAATCGATTTTGGTTGCCAAAAGAAATTGACATCGCCAAGGGCCCTTCCCTATACTACACTTTAACCCAGTTTATTATTTGATTCACCAGGGCAGTAATTAATAAGAATGGGGTTAAAATAGGATCCAATCAATGTAGTAATATCTTGCAGAGGTATATATAGTTTCTTGGAACTTTGGCTGTTAAAATGGGTGAAATAATATTCTAATGGAGAAATTAAATCAAACTGGGTTTTAAACTTACTGTACTTTCTGTATAATAGTGTTTACAAATTAAGGAATTTTTTTTATCCTACTTTGTATGTACATTACTTTTGGTACTTATGTATTATTGCAACCTATTGGTGACATTATACGAAACAAAGCACCTGGTTGCCAATTCATTGTGTACAACACATAGAAAATCGGGGTTACCAATTTGGTGAGTTATTGATAGAGTTGGCAATTGTTGCAATAAGATGTAAGCATCTTACTTTTTTTTAATTTTTTTTAAAAAAGTTTGTGGAAATATTTTTTGGTACTTATGTATTAGTGTCACCACAGCCAAAATTGCACCACGAGAATCATTTTTCTTTTGATAAAACAGATATGAATCTTTGTCTTTTTGATATCAAGGCACGATTCGTTTGGCACGCTAATACTCAAGTTCCTATTTCTTAAAACATTTGTAGATTATGCCGAAACAGCTAATGCAATTCCAGTGTTGATATAAATGTATATGAAGTAATTTTTTAGCATCTCCATTAATTTGTGGAAGCTGTATGTATATTACAGAAGTAGCCTGAGCATTTTGCTTAGGATAATTTAATACATCTCGGTTTATTCTATAGATCTAAAACAGGACAAAGTGAAAAGGTTAAAAAGAAGCCTTTTTTTGTTGTAAAAGGCATAACATTTAACAAAATGAATAAAATTTTTATGCAATGGGAATTTTTCACTCAGGAAGTAACAAATTCAATTTACTAATTTTAAAAAATAAATTTTGTAATCAAATGTTAATATATTAAAAAAAATTCTGGGTGTTTAAAATTAAGTTTGTCCTATGTGATCTTTTTTAAATTATAAAAAGTTATAATGTTATTTATATGTATTACATTGTAAAAATTTTATTTATTAAACTTTTTTCTTCAGATTTTCATATTGTTATTGTTGTATTATGCTGGATGGAATCTACCATCGAAGAGTGTCTTTAAATGTTCAAGAATAAAATCGCGGCTAGTTCGAATGATAATTTACAAGGTAACTTTTCCAATGTATTCTTTTTATGTTTTAAATGATTATGAAATATTAAAAATTTTTTTTTTCATTTATAGTAATACTGCTGTAGTTTAAATACATTATTCCTATTTATGTGTTTAAAAATCTCTTTTAAAGTATTAAATATAAGTATAAATTTAAAAGGGCTACTATTTCATGTTATCTATTTTATTAAATAAGTTGCAAAAAGATACATATTAGTATGTTGACCATTTTTACCAAATTTAAAACCATTATCAAATGCTATGATGTACTTTGAATAATGGAAAAAAGTATTCCAACATATATTTGAATACAATAACCTTGTTTGTAAGATTTCTTACTTTTATTTCAATACTTCATGTAAAAAAAAATATTAAAACTTAGAACTTGCCTTCTTTAGAACAGAATCCATTGAAGTATTTCCTAATTTACAGGATCATTTCATAAAAGAAAGTTTTAAAGGGTGCCATATTTGTGCTTTTGTTTATTCAAAACAAGCAAGCTGTGGTTTGAATAATTTTGACTGCCAGTAGGACAATCTAGTAGTTAAATATTTTGTTTATATAAAGCAACTTTTTTTAAAATCAAAATAATGAAATACTGCTTACATTTAGTGCATTATGCAACTAAACAGCATGAAATCTGCCAATTTATTTATTGGTTGATGAACTAATACATAATTATGTACAAAAACATCTTGGTATAATTGGGAGAGAAAATTGTACCCTAGACCTGTTTTATGACTTGAAAGTTTATTACAGTATGAAGTTGTTTTTTGTTATAAAGCCTTTTTTCTTTTCTGCCAAAATTAACATTCTTCCCATGTGTTTTCTAAAAAGAGTGCTACTTATATTAATCTATTATGCAGTAATTTAAGAATAACCAGGAAAGTCTCAAATTGAAAAACTATGTGTAATTCTAGAAATAGCATCACTACTTGAAGGATGTAATTATAAACTAAAACTAAATATTCAAGCTTTTATTTTATTAAAAATTCTGGCTTTCAATATGTGTATTTTTTTCATCTGAAGTCATGTAGTAAGAAAAATATTTTTCTTTTGATGTGATTATTTGTAATTGGAGCTGAACCAGAGTCAAAAACATCAAAATACAGTGTTGGAAGAATTATATCATATATTTTACTATGTATATATTCAATCTTTGAAATTTTAATCAAAATGCATACTGATTTGTTAATAACTCCAGAACTTTCTCTTTCTGTCTTTAAAAAAATTTTATTACTTTTTTCACAGAAAGTTTTGCCCATACTTCACCGCTATAGACTGTCACTCCCTCGTACCTGTCCATTTCATAGTGAACGTGATATTTTATGGTGGCCTGATATTCAGATAGATTTCCAGGATGGCCTGTGGGTCTGTCCATTTTGTGGCCAAGCGTTTGCAAATGAGGAACTTGTTATGAAACATTGGGACAAAAACCATTTGAATAATCATGTAATTTTTAAAATTCTTTTTATACGTTTTATGCTTGTATGTATGATCTGTGCAAACATTTTACATCAGGAGAGTTCTAATATTTTTTTTTACAAGTGCTGATTATATTACTCTTTATTATTATTTTTTCTATTAGTCTATAAATTTATTATTGAGTGCATTTATGATTGACTTATATTAAACATGTGTAAGTTTTATTTTAAATTGATTCTAAAGGAATTATTCCCCTTTCATTTGCATTGTTTATACAGTATGATTAATGACATTTTTTATTTGTTTACATTGTGTCCAATATTAAAGTAGATATTAATTTTGTTATTCAAACTAATTTCTGAATTTATCATAATTTATGTATCGATGGGAGAATCTCTTTTTTTCCCCCAAAAAAGAAAATAAAGTGCAGTAATATATTTTAGAATTAATGATAGAAGTGCAGTAATATATTTTAGAAGTAATACATATGTTCATAGCATTTTTCTTAAAAATGTTATTTAGTAAAAATCATGATTTTTTATATAAATAATTAAATGTATAAAATTTTGTACATATTTCAATCTTTCTATAATGATTGATAATTTTTTTAAAGGAAAAAGTGCTTGAATTAATATGGATGTTCTTCTAATTCCTTTAATCATGTTTTTTACATATATCTTTATTGTAAGGATCTAATATCTTCTCCTCACAAATATGATTCATTATTGAAATTAGGTAGCATTATTTAGAGTAAGATTGTATGAGCAGTTTTCATGTGAATGTAAATTTGAATATTGGTATTCCATTTAAATCTGCTGTGTAATAATATTAACACTTCTGGATTTTTGTAGTTGATGTAATTTATGAATGGAATATTAATGCTTTTTAAGTATTTGTACTAGTCTGGATGTTTTTGGTGGATTTTAATTGCAATATTAAATTACTACATTTTAAGATTTAATGTACATGTATTCTATGATTACTAATTTGTTTTAAATTAATATGAATTTCTAAATAATTTAGTATTTTTAATTAAATAACAATCTTTATTACAAATTTTGTTATTCAAAAGATTATATTTCACTTATGAATTTTTTTATAACCATTGTTATTTACCTATTCAATAATTCACTAATAGGTGAATACATTCAATTATTGTAGAATTCATCTTAAGGAAATTATTTCCATTTCCATGTGATGGTTACTAGACATTAAGAAATAAATTTTAACTTGATTTTCTTAAAGTTATATATTGAAATTTATAGATATAATTGGGCAAACATTGTAAGAATTTTTATAAATTTAATTTGATAAATACTTCCAGTATAGTTTTTACAACATGTAAAAATATTTTCTTTCATTAACAATAATGCATTGTAAATAAAAAAAATATTAATATTTATAAATATTTTCTAATCAACTCTAAAGAAGAAAACAAAAATTCTATTGAAAAGAATATGTCTGTAAAGAGCAAAATAATATATTTGTGTATGTATATATAGTGTATTGGAGTGGAGCATTATATACATTTATATGACAAATATTTGTTTTTATTTACTTTAAAATGTAAATAAACAATTTTAGGACATACTTTGTATTAATGTATTAAATGTAAGTACCATCTAAAAGGAGCAAAACATTTATTTTTATAATTTATTTGCAGATATAGGTTAATATTTAGGTATTAGATTTCATTGAATAAATGTGATTGAAAATGAAAAGAAAATCTATTTATTACATATTGAGAAAAAATACTTCTTACTTATAGGCTGAAGAAACAGTTTGCTTTGCTAACTTTTGTGACATCTTTCGATGTGAAGTTATATTAGCAGCTATAGAAGCAGAGAAAAATAAATTTGCTTGGGATAAGTTTCCAAGCTTTCCATATTCTCAAAATAGGAGTAATTGTGATGATAAAAAGATGATCAAGTTACAAAAGAAATGCAAGGTATATGTGATTTAATATTTGTAAAATTTCTGGAGAATTATTTAAAATATAAGCCTAAGTGCATAAATGTTGCTAAAATATCTTTTTAAAATATTAATTTTTCCTTTGGTAATAATGTTAGAAATACTTGTCAGTATCCTTTTTCATAATATATTATATATATATTAGAGGTGTACACAGGAAGGTTCTAAAAAATTAAAGTTTTTCAAATTGCCATTATACAATTTGAAGTATAATTAAGAGATAAATAAAAGATTAAGAGATTTATAAAAGAGGATATGTATTATTTATAATATGTATTTCTTTTAACATTTAATATGAGATTGATCTTGCGATTTTTTTCTTCATGTGTGATTTGGATGTGTTTAAATTGTAACGTCAAACTTTTAAAATATGTTTAGTTCATTTTTATGTATTTATTTCTCTCTCTCTTCTTTTTCAATTGAATGCATGCACATTATGGATATTTTTTCCATGTGTTAAGTAAAGATTTTGTGTAAAAGCATGTCTGAATGATAAATATATACTAAACTACTCAGCGGTACAACAGCCCATAAGGGTCAAGACCTACTGTGCCCATCTTAGTTTTCATGACCTTGGCACTGAGGCACATGAGCAGATGTTCTGGTCAGATGGTCAGTCTGATGGCAAAACCCCCAGTGTGGAGTTCTCAAGCAAGCTTGATACTCATTTATTGGCTCTCTGAAGTAATGAAAGGCTGAGTCAACTCTGCCCATCCCGGGATTTGAACCCGGACTTGTGGTGTAGAACCACAATGTGCTACCACTTAGCCACTGGGCATGATAAATGTATAGAGTGTCCAAAAAGTTTGACTGCACTTTCAAAAATTAATTTAAAATAAATCAAAATTTTCACTTAAGCTTTTTTGTTTTATGATAAAAAGATTAAAGCTTCTGTTTACTGAAATGCAACCCAAGACAATGTTCTCATTTTTCAACATTCTCATTTCAAATGACTTCACCACAAGAACAAGTGCAAGTTGTAGCATTGCTTATTAACTTTAAATCTGCTAAGCTTGTACAGTGTAAATGGAATGGGGCATCACCGCACTGGAGTTTAGAAGTGAGAAAAAGTTTACTGTATGCTTGATAGCATGGCCACCCAGAAGCTTTAGACATAATACCTTGGGCTTCGTGTAGGGATACATAAAAAGAATTGTTTACCAACCTTCAATGTGAAGCACTGATGAAATGAAAATTCAAATTATTGTGGCCATTTAGATTGTTGATATTGCAATGATTCGTAGGATGTGGCTAGAAATATTGTATTGACTTAATGTATTATGCTTAACTAATTATACACACATTTAAATAATGGAATAAAGCATTGTGAAAGAACTGTTTTCCTTTTGGAACCAAATATATATATAAATAAATAAAACTGTAATTGAATATATTTTTTTAAAATTAATACTTGAAAGTATTGTCATACTTTCTGGCACCTTGTACTTTTGTAATAGCACTTTTTGGTTAACCATTTTTGCCTATTAAGTAATAAGCAAACTATATTTTTGAAATAAGTTTTTTAAAATGGCATGCATTTTTTAGATGTTTTATCATTGGCTTCATTTAAAATCATATTTTAGTGACAATTATCAATTGCCTAATTCAGTAATACATAGTGATAATTTAACTCCATCTCTGGTTTTTGAGAATCTCATTTAAAATATTAGAAAGAAGGTATCCCCTCCCCATTCTTAAATAGACTGTTATTGAAAATCTACATGCATTAAGGTGAATCACTTCCTTTGTTTAACATCTTACATGACATCTAGATGGCGCTGGCTATAGCGAAATTTTTGGCACAAATATTTTTCTAAACATTCCCTAGATGGGCAATAAATTTATCTCTCCAGTACTCCTTTCAACAAAATTCTCCCCTCAGCGAAAGGGGACACCACTCCCTGACTGGGGGGGGGGGGCAAAATCGTAAAACTGGTAGAGAAGTTCTTTTTTCTTTTTCAAGGGGAAGGGGGTAAAACAGCAGTGAATCTTGTCCAAGGAAGAGTTCTTATTTCTGGACAAAGATCAGTGGTCAAACTTTTTTGGCTCATGTAAGATGTTTTCCACAGTGTTGGATAAAACGACATGGAGACCCCCTAGGCAGTCCAGTTCTCGGGGCCCTGTAGCCTAATAATCTTATTACACAAAATTTTAACAATATATTTCATTGTACAAATAAAATAACAAATAATCAGCAAATTAAAAAAAATATGTAACTAAACAATAATTATTTATTCAAATTTTTAATAAAAACTAATTCTTGCAGCAAAAAATAACTAAATATTTGGGGTTTTCTTTTTTTATTTTTGGGACCCATAGGCAATTACCTACTCCACCTAATAAGTAATTCGGTACTGGTTTTCGGGGAATCCCATTCCACACTCTTAGAAGAATATATCTTAAAATAATATTTAAAGTATATAGATAAACATATTTTCTTGATGTTATAGGAAAAGACTTTTAAAATTTTTATTTCTTATTAAAAAAATTTATGATGTAATGTTAATGTTATTTATTCATTGATAATATTAATTTTTGATCCAAATGTCACCTGTGCATGCATGCATTATATTTAGTATTCTCAATTTTTCCACAAACTGTCGTCCTTTGGAAATAATGTGTAGTAGCATTTTTCATATTCCGCGTTTAATTCGTTTTTATATTTTGTTTTTGTAGCCACTCACGTTGAGAAATATTTTTCACTTACTAAATACATTTTTGTGAATGGCACTAAAATGTTCAGAGCTATGTGAGAAATTCTGCGCATTTTGCAAGAATTGGCAACCTAAAATTTTGGTGTTCTCGCTTAAATTTAAATTTTTGCATTGAATCTGTTGATATGTCGATAAATTGTTCCATCTTCTTCATTATAGGTGTTTTTCTCCCCCACAAATGTAAAAGGTTTCAAAACATTGTACTAACTAGTATAAAATTACTTTGTGGAACTCGGGATAGTAAACAATAGTATATTCACAATCTAATAGATAAAGAAAAAAGTTTTAAATTCATTTATTATAATACAATAAAAGTTTAAAAAGTTTTTCACAACAAAGTTAAGTTATGCATAAATAAAATTTTTAATTTTAATGTATGAGATCATCTTTAGATAATTGTGGTTATACGAATTTCATGAGAACTTTAATCCGTTTTACATACACATTTATAGTTTTTCTTTCCATTTTTTTTATTATTGTGACTCGTGGAATCCCAAGGTTCTCTGGAACACAGTTTGAAGATCAATGCTCTAGATAAATGATTTAGAGAACGAAACTGTTTAATTTTTTCTGAATAAATGATTTTCAAACAAAAAATAGGTGGATTTAAGGCAGTGAAAAATTTAATTTCACGTTTTTATCTGCTGTATTAAATGAACAAACAATATGATACAATTTTACTTTCATGTGATAGAAAAGGGGTTGGCAACCTATTTCACACGCGGCACAATTCTCAGTGGCACTCTGCACTACTCAACAAATGCGTCAGTTTTCAAGAGGAGGGAAGTTGATAAATTTGTTATGGATCTTATTTGAAATAGATCTCCAAAATTATGGACAATTATGAAATGTCGAAAAAATCGGAAAGATAACTCCAAACATAAATTTACAGATATTTTGTAAATTATTGAACGTTATTTCTGCAGAGATTTAATTGTTTCAAAAGAGAAAATTGTATGCATTCTGCTCTCCGCTTTTGGTTCCATTTATCTAAGTAAAAACTCTTTCCTCATAAGAAAAATATTTCGAGTCCACATAGAAAATCAACAAAGAATTATCTCAATTTTCTTCTTAGACAAATTCTTATCTATAAAATATAATTAAATATTTTTCAAACAAAATACGCAAATAATAGCCTCATTACACATTACTTTTTATTATAAATAGCAGTATCAATAATATCATGTGTATCTGAAAAATATTTAACAATTTTTAAATAAAGAAAGTACGAACAAAAGAAAAATATTACAATTTTTTCCCCGGCGTTTCTCAGTACAAATTCTGAAATATATCAACGTTGATAAAGCGTATAATAATAGACATGATATATTTTATGTTGCGTATACATATAGAATAAAATACACTTTTTAAATCACATACTGTTATTGATTTTAGTATACAATAACCTAAATTTAACATTTATACCGTTGGATAAACATACGATTATTTAATTTTTACCCATATTTGGCAACAAAATAATAGTATTGTTTTATGTAGTGGATGGCATTTGATGTTAATACAGTTTTTTCTAATATTTATTCATTAATTAGCAATTAATTAATTAAATTAATTACCAGTTTTCGACACCAACTTAGATTTGTCTCCATTATTGTAACAATGTAACTGCTAAAACAATGACAAAAGTTGGCGTCGAAAACCAGTTTTTCAGCCAAACTAGCCGAACTGGGTGTGCATTGTTACAACAATTCAGACAAATCATGCTTTTTTTAATTCCTACTATTAGTTCACTCTCTCCCTATACATATATCTATATATATCTTGTTAAAATTTTCAATCATTAATAAAATACTTTCTATGCATTCATTCAAAGTAGAAATTGACTTAAAATTTTTTTTATATTGCTTGTTTCCCTTGAAAATGAAATTAATCTAACAGGAAATTGCACTCAAACTTATGGGACGAAAACCTGCAACACCAATTACGATGTACAAATAAATGCATTGAGACCTATTTGCAAAAACTCAGTGAAAGAGTTGAGAAACAAATATATCACTAATCAAATAAATTTAAATCATATTATTTGATTCATTGCATTTTCATTATTATATTATCTATGTTTGTATACATATAAAAATAATGAAAACAATAATAATTCGTTCTGTTTTAAATTCTTACTCCAATAAATGCTTGTAATGAATCCAAATCTATCATAGAGATATATATTTTATATGTGGCCCGCGGAATTGTAATGTTTTTCCGAAGTGTCCCGCAAGGTCATTTGGGTTGGCCACCCCTGTTCTACGCAAAACCCCATCAGAAGACTTTTCAAGTATCACCAAAAGCGGGTACCCCCTTCCCCTCACACTCTGCAGTTTCATCTGCTCTTTGCTGTTTTATTACAGAGCAATAAAAGTTTCTACCTCCCTCCCCCTTTTTTTTGTACCTTTCTTTTCTTTCCTAGAGACTTCGCACCAATGTTTGTCGTGAACTAATGAAAACACCGTTTACATACTTAGAAAATTATTTTTTTTAAAGTAAGTGTTTGTAAAAGTTTATTCACTGGATTATCATTTTGTGAATACTTTATTTTCTAATTTAAAAATAAACTAGACCGAATGAATATTTTAACTATAGTGCTAAAAAAATTTTATAAAAATTTTACTACTTAAAAATTTTATTACATATTTTACTAAAATGGATATATTCCGAATTAACTTTAATTCTGACTTTGATATGTGTAAAATGTATTGCGCAAAGAAACCGCAGCATCTATTATATTAAAAATTTAGTCAGACTTGACCAGGGAATTGAAAATGTTCAATGATAGAAAATACCAGTCAGTGTCGGTTTATCCATTGGGCACTTGGGGCAGGTGCCCTGGGCCGGGAAGGGCCCGGATAGGCTGGACTTAAACAGGTTTGCTAATTATAAGTTTCACTTCTCCAGAGTCAAGAGTACATGTGGATCTTCTGCTCCCAGGTATCGAAATGAGCCTAAACAGGCACTGCAGACAGTAATATTCAATAGAAAAAAAAGCATATTTAAAGATACAGCGACTTTTTAAAATCGCGATATTGCCATATTTATTCGAATCTAAGTCTGCACCTTTTTATTCCGATGTTAATGCTACTAAAAATTGGTTGCAAGACGAAAAAGAATTGAAGACGGAAAAATTCATCGGATAGAAAAATTGAACAAGATATTATCGAATAGAAAAGATATAGATTTCGTTTATTTTTAAAAGTTTTTAATACTGGTAAAATAAAATAATTGTTCATTTCTTATTAATTCACCTTTTTTTGTTTCGTAAAATGAGTGAGTGAACATTAACGTCGCACTGAGGGCTTTTGACGACGGACTTCGTAATTTTGAACCATGGTCAAGTGATGAGGACGACACCTGAGCTAGTATCCCCTCTCCTAACTGCCACATCACACCAATGGGAGAGCATTTAAGCTCTCGACAGATTTACAAATAGAACAAACAGAGTACAAATAGAATTTTAAAGTTTAATGATAAAATGAGCTTTTTATAAAAGATACTTGTAGTTATACAAACTCTTCAATCCATTTTACATATACATTTATAATCTCCTTTTCGATTGTTTATTGTGACTTGGGTAACCTTGAGAGCCCCAGGATTCCGTGAAACACAGTTTGAAGACCACTGCACTATATGAATGCTGAGGAGAACGAATCAGAAGAAAGGTAGATATACAGTAGTGAAAAATTAAGTTTCATGTTTCAAACTGTTGTATTAAAAGTGGACTAATAGTATGAAGCAATTCTACTCTTATCGAATAAATATAGTACCATAAAAAATTATATGTTGTGTTTTCCAGAATTAAGCTGGCATATAATTTACAAATAAATCTTCACAATTTGCTATGAATTCCATGTAAAAATAAATTCTATGAAATTGGTGAGTATGGTGTCTGTTGGGGAGAATTTTGTTTTTATTCTTTTATCCCCTTCTCTCACAAAAAAATAATATTCCTAACATGTGTCAAAAATTTCCAATCTTATTAGTTTTGGAAGATGCATAACAATCATCAATCAAAAAAAGTATCAAAATAGTAAAAAATGTTGGTTTCTTTTTTCACTGATATATAAAACATTTCTTGTCGAATAATTCTTATTTATTCACCGATTCTACAGAGTAAAAAGTAAATTTCTTTGATATGCATTTAATCTCGAATTTTTCTAAAAAAATAATGAGCATGAAAGGATTATTGTTTTAATATGGAATCGAAAATTTTATCTACGTTAAATAATTTTTGTTCTTACATGTTCTAATAATATGCACTTATATATAATTTATAAAAAGCAATAATATTCGTGTGTTAAAACGAAGTAGTAATCCTAAAGGGAAAGTTTATCAATTGTAATTAAATTATTATAGTTTCAATTATAATTCATAAGATTACGCTGGATTCCATTTGGATTTGCTTTTTCAGTATTGAGGTGGGGGGGGGGGGAGTGATTTCTCTTTTCTAAATAATAAATTTTCTTAATTTGTTTCAATGATTGTTAAAAATAACATCTACTGTCTCGTCATACCATTTCCTTCTTCGGTGGTGTGGGGTAAAGAGGACATGGTTAGAGCGGACACATAATATTTCGTGGCTAGAGCCATCACCACCTAGAGATCGGACACATCCCCCTCTTAGAACAGATAAAGGGTGCAAACAAATAAGTAAATAAATGTTTTAAAAATTACAAATGTAATTTAAAACGGTATTTAAAATGGTAAATATCTTTCACGTGTGCTAACGTTTTTTTTTTTCCCTTCTTTTTTTTTACGGAAGTTTTCTGTTTTTTCACGATTATCGAATTACAAGAATAAATACATTTTTTATTTATATTAAATTGTTAAGATATTATAGTGCGAATGCATTTTAAAGATAGCGAAGTGTAATAAAAATAAGAACTTCCAGAGAAATATTTAAAAATTAATAGTAAATAAAAGTATAATGAAGGGTCGAAACTGTGTACAACAGATGACATATGACTGATTAGGGAAACAACGCAATAGGTACAAGAATATCCACTCTTCCAACCCAATTTCCCAGAGCAGACAATGTTTCCACTGTCGGCTCTGACCACATAACCTTTCCTTCATATTGAGGGGGAATGTCCAATTTGGGGTCAAAGGCTATCTTTGATCAGCAAACCCCTCTCTTTTCAACTAGACATATATTGCCTTTCTGCATTGTTCAAAGACTTGAATACTGCCTATCATAGGATGTTTACGAGCTCTATTACTTTTATTTTTCAAAGGCATTTTTAGAAATATTAAAAAAAAAAAAAGAAGCTGAGTTGAAATAAGTCCTCTGAGAAGTAAAGGTTTCTATTCTAAATTTCAAAAGTGCCTGAAACGAGCAACGTATTTTTCTTCCGTCGGAATGATTATTCAACGCCATCCAATTAGAAGACCTCAAAATCACCGAAATTGGGGACTCCACCCCCTCACACATCCCCAATACTGCTTTTTCCTCTTTTCTGTTTTAGTACCACAGCAATAAAAGTTTCCTATTTCTCCCCTTTTTTTTGTACCGTTCTCTTCTTTCCTAAAGACTTCAGACCAACAAGTGTTTTCTGGTCCCATCTGAAGTGAAATTCCCATGAAATATTGACATCATGACATGACGAGATGCCTTTGGAAGGACGCTAAATGGTTTTGAGAATAACAAAACTGCAATTAAAAACAAAGTAGTTTATCACATAGTGATTAAACTGAATAACAGATTGTTTTAAGACAATCATTTATAGTAAAATAGCTTTGTAATAATTAGATTGACATAAGTTTTCTAGTGGATAGATTCAACATTCCGCCAACATTCCCCCTCAAAAAAAGGTGTTAATAGCTGTTATGAGTTTTTCTGAGCAAATAATTAATGGAAAAGTTGAGAAAAGTAAAACTTCTTAACAATAGAAAATCGAGCAATAGCAATTGCGAGATTAAAAAAAGAAAAAATTATTAATTATTACAGTTATATTTTCCCTTCGTTAATAAAATAAATCATTCATTTTAAAAGTCTTCTTAAATTTGTGTATAATTGCGTTTAAAAAATGAAAACATCTTTTAAATAGTTAGAAAATTAAGTTTTAATTTTTTCATAAATTAGTGTTCTTAGAAGTTTATTCAGCAAGTTATCTAATTTAAAAATAAACTAGTAATAAAAATAAATATCTTAACTATAGTCTAAAAGAAAAACACCTATGAGCAGCCAATATCTGTTCATACAGTAATGCCTCACATATTTCTTTTTTTCATAAATAAATAAATCATAAAATTTTTAAGTAGTAAATTTTTTTATAAAACTTAACTAAAATGGATATATATTTTGAATTAACTTTACATTTTAAACATATCAAATTTTGAATTATTCAGCAAAGAAATCACTCAGCGACTATTATATTAAAAATTTTGTCAAGAACATCAGGTTGTTGAAAATATTCAATGATAGAAAATGCCAGACAGTAATTTTTAATAGAAAAAAAAACTTAAATCACGATATTGCCATATTTATTCAAATCTAAGCCGCACTCCTCCCCTGATACTTATGCTACTAAAAATCGGGTTGATCTAAAAATTGAACAAGATACTATTGGATAGAAAAAAATCACAGGTTCTCGTTTATTTTTAAAAAGTTTTTATAATACTGGTAAAATAAATTAATTATTTTCATTTATTATTAATTCACCTTTATCAATTTTTTATTTTGTAAAATGAAGTGAGTGAATATTAATGTCGCACTGATTAGTTACTCAGGGGCTTTTGGCGACGGACTTTCGTAATTTTGAACCATGGTCAAATGACGAGGACAACACCTGAGATGGCATCCCGTCTCCTACCACACCAACGGGGGACGTTTGAGCTCTCGACAGATTTAACGTACATCGCTTTGTGGCCACGGTAGCCGAGTTCTCTAGGTATCGGATCGTGGCTGGCATGTCACGAGTTCGAGCCCAGTATCACTAAATACCCACCGTGTAGGGGAGCGATGCACGTTAAATCTGTCGAGAGCTCAAACGTCCTCCCGTCGGTATAAGGAGGTTAGTTAGGAGAGGGGGAAACTCAGGTGTCGTCCTCGTCAAATGACCATGGCTCAAAATTACGAGGTCCATCGCCAAAAACCATACACGTAGCTGAACAGTGCGACGTTATTATTCACTCACTCGTGCATCGCTTCCCTACACGACATGTCTTGAGCGGTACTAGGCTCAAACTCATGAAACGCCAGCCACGAGTCCGTTACCTTGACCACTAGGCTACCGCAGCCATATTTTATTTCGTAAATTTATCATATGTCGATAACATATTTAACACTATTCTTAGTTTTTTTTTCACAAAAACTGGCTGAGAGAGAATTTGGGTACGGCTTAGAATTGGAGAAAAGTAATTAAAAAAAATAAGTTTCTGGTAATTTAATTAAAAAACAAGATTTTTTTAATGATTGTTCCAATGGTTTAATGGTAAAATTGCACGTTAAATATAAAAGCAATTCGATGAAAAAAAATTTTTTTGTTTGTTAAAAATATATAATTGCATTACAATAATTATATTAAAATTTTAAATTGTGAGCTTCAAGGAGTAGTAATTTGTGTTCTCTAGTCAATTCACAGCTTTCTGTGTATGTGTCAAGTATAAAATAAGTATACTTTCAATTTTCATTCAGTCGCTTCACAGAATTTAAATATTTTTATATGCATTTCATTAATAAAGGCAAAAAAAAAAAAAATCTAAGTAGCATAATTATAAATTATCTTATGATTTAAATTTTTAAAGCAACATGCTGGAAATATTGAAAACATTCCTAAATGGGAAAGTTCATCAGGTTTGAGATGTTAAATCTCTGTGTACATCATAAATCTTCTTTATTGTCCACACTATTTGTCACAACTTGCTGGTTACCATCAATTCAGCTGGCGACAGTATTCAGAAAGCTATCGCCAAAATTAAGTATTCGTAGCCCAAGAAAAATTCGTGTTACCAAAACGATGGTGGCGCCATCTCTTTGAGATAGTCCTAACTACGCCAAAAATAATTCAGAATGAACTTAAAATTTAAAATAATTCATTAATAAAAACATAAAACTTAATTCTGGCTACACTAGTCAAAAGAGGGAAGCATGCTTTCTAATATACTATTTAATTCTACTCGAAAAAATCAATTTTTTTCTATTAAAATGTGCTTTGCGTTTTCACTTCCTATACTTAACATAGAAAACTCAAATTTCATTTTGCAATAATGCTGAAACTGCGTATTTTTTTTAAAAATCAAAATTCAAAGAACACTATCCTCTAAACAATATTTTTTTATAGCCATAGAAATTTTTAATTATTAT